>NDXZ01012083.1:0-10720 GCA_003055125.1 Paykullia maculata
AGAGAGAGAGAGAGAGAGATAGAGAAATAGATTTTTAATTGCTCGCCATCCCTTGATATCGAGTTGTTTCCAATTGTTCTTAAAAATTTGTACAAAATAATTCCTTTTACCGAAGTAAATATTTCAAATAAAAATACTCTTAGGCGTATAATTAATATTCCCACGAATTGTTTATATAAAAGACTTAACACTCATACGCAACGTTGTAAACAATATTGCAATGAATTATTAAGTGCTTTCAGTAAAAGTGCCATTTGTGCTTTTAGAAAAGCTAAAATAACAAACGATAATATTTTGATAAATCATTTTATTAAGTGAATAAATAATAAATTCAAAAAGAGACACTAAGTAGAACAAATAATAAATCAAAGACAATTAAAAATGAATGTCGTAATCAATTATAATCTTTTCTGTTAAACTTTTTGTGTTTTTTAATTTTTTTCCTTTCTTTATTATATAATTAAAAAAATTAAACAAGCTTTCAAAGCATAACGCCATTTAAATAAATATAAATAGTTATAACTTATTGTTGGTCATACTACTAAGGTCATGTTTTAACTATTTATATGGGAAAACTATAACAAGGGTATTAACTTTAATTAATTAAATTAAAAAAGGAAATATTATTAGAGTAAAGAAGAGTATAAATATATTTATAATTAATTTTTTTTGTATTTATTCCAAATTCCTATTAAAATTAATTTATTGTTGAGTCAAAAGACTTATAAAAATTTTTGATAAACATATTTTATCAATGTAAGATTCTGAATTTGTTGCAATCTTCAAAATAAGATCAGTTATTATCACTGATCTTAATCATACGAAGATCCTCGAATTGTTTTTTAATTAAAAGTAGCATCAATATTTTTAATGATTAGTAAGAAAAATGTCTATCATTGTTTCGTGAAGGACTTTACATATTTTGCAAATGAAACCTTTGCTAATTTCTTTTGATATTGAAACAGCTTGTTCATATTCATATCCTTGAAGTCATTACTAGTTATAAACTTAGAGTAGTAAAGTGTAGACTTAGAATTGATAAATGTGATCAGCTGGAGAGCAGAGCTGTGAAATTGAGGTCACAAAAATAACGGTATCTTTATTAAATATAGTGAAATACTTAAGAGTATCTATATTTGGTCTATAAATTAAACAAAAAATTATTAATTACAATCAAGTATTCGATCTTATTGCTATCCCAAATAACTCCTGGCGTACTTTGCGGAATTACATTTTTGGCGTAATGGCAATTCCTGCAATATATTTAGCTATATACTATGTTTTTGAAATATTTTTCTATAAATATTTTTATTCTTAAAAACTGATTGAAATTTATAAACTTCTTAGTTTAAATTTGGAGAATATATATTGCAAGTATAAAGAATCTTTTTCCTTGCAGTTTCTTCTTAAGAAGTTTTTTATTATAACCTTCTTTCCCAGATGCCTTTAAAAATCTAAAATGGTTACAACCTTATTATATTCTAGAAATATACTGGTCATAGATAAAATATAAACTAGAGGTGCACAAAAAGTATAAATACAACTACTACCACTAGATAAACTAAACGTACTAAAGCATACATATGTATATGCATAGTATGCATATGAAGAGAAAATCAAGTGGACATACCTTAGATATAGATTAGTCACAGACTAAGCATAGATTGGACATAGTCATGACATAAGTTTGACATAAACTAGTTAAACCAAGCTTAGTTTTAACGTTGACGAAAGATTAAAAAGGCATTAACGAGTCCCTGACTATAGATGTAATAGACATTGACAATTATGCACTATAATTGTATAATCTTTGTTCTCAAAACCTACATCGAATTTTTGTCTCTACATCTTTTTCTTAGCTCTTTTTTATTTTTCTAAGTGTACTTGTGCTTGCAAAATAATTTTTTATGTTACACTGTGTAACCACTAATCTATAAATTTAACTGGCATATAATTAAACACTCACAATTAAAAGTAGTTCACTTTGAGTTTATTTTGGTTTTCTTAAGTATAGCTATATAGTAGGTGTATAAAAGTAGATATTCTTTGGTTGACGTATTTTTTGTTTATCTTTTAAATTACATAGTCGGGGTTTACACGAGGAAACAATTGGAAGAAAAACATTTAGTTTGATAGCAAATTACGGGTGGGGAATTTGTATTTTTTCCGTATTCCCGTAATTTACTAAAAAAACAAAAACAAAATAAATGTTTCCATTCCAATTGTTTCCTCGTGTAAACCCCGACATACAAACATACAGTTTTTCTTATACATACATACTCAAATGTAAAGTACTGTAAAGTATTAATTTTTTGTTAATTTAGGTGGGTTTGTATAACTTCTGCCAAAATTTAATACTCACCATGTAATTCAATAGTAACCAGTCAACCATTCACTTAAATATACTACTAGCTTTGAAAATATGTACATACATATGTACATGGAGCCAGATAGAATGTTAATACAAATGTGTACATATTTGTATTAATATGCAGAATGTACATCTACAGCATAGACCTTTACCCTTTTTACCCCTTCACATTTTATCATCACTATTTAGTTTTTAAATATTTTGCAAAATCTGTTTTTTTTGCTCCAATTAGTTGTGCTTTCCTTAAAACAAGTTACTGTTTCTACCCCATAAGCAATTTCTTTTTATTTGTTTTTGTAGCTTGTTAAACGTTTATACAATTCTGGTGTTACTTTTTTCTCTTGGCATTGATGTAACATTTCTTCTTAGTTATTTGCTACCTCTTTCTATTTTGGATCTTACTTAGTTTCTCTCCCTTTATTTTGGGTTCTTGCGAGTAAATAATTGCACTCATTTTTGCACAACATTAGTTTTTAATTAAAAGATACAAATTTAATAGTATTTTAAGCAAAAGTTTATTTAGTGAAAAAAGCAAAGTTGCCATAAAAAATGACTGTGTCATCTTGGTGGCAGCAAACAAGGGTTTAGAAAGTGCTTTTAAAAATGACATGTATTTTTAAAAAGTATTTCAATACTTTCCATTTAACATTAAGTTTATCTTTAAAATATGAAATCTAAAAACAACAACAAAATCTGGATAAAAAAGCACAGCTTCATTATTGCTTTATTTTAAAATATGTAATATATTATTTAAAACTTATCTTAAGTTTTTTCGTTTTCTGTTAAAAAAAACAAGAAATTTTCGTAAAATTGCATAGATTTCTTAAATCCCTCTTTCTAAGTTTTTAGGTTGAACTCAGCGTTATAAACAAAAAACTTTAAAAAAATGTGTGAAACAGTTTTTAAAAATGGCAAATTATAAAGAACGTTACTTACATTGGTAAGCATTTCAGAACCTGCTTACACTGATATTTCCAAAAAACAATCTGCTGAAAAGTTAGCATGAAAAGCATATTGCCACGAGTCCTCTTAAATGTAATAATAAAATGCAACCTTTTAAGCATCTTACAAGCACAAAATGAGCTAACGCTGCAGATTGTAAATTTCAAAAACCCGTAAGGAAGGTTTTATCCACCCCTTCTGTTCTAAAAAAATTTGCAGGTTACTGAAATGACGGTTTGGCAACGACTAAATTAGTAGAAATTTACTAATCAATTTACTTCTGTCATCTGGCAAGAAAATTTACTCATTAATTTTAAATTATTTCACGGCGTTCGTCTTAAGTAATCTAGGTCTTTTAGGAACCAAAAATGGTAATCAAAAGAAGATATAGATGAAAACAAAGGCAGTAAATTTGTAATTTATGAAAATCGTTCAAAAATATTTTTACACTAATGTTTAATGTTTTTATTGAATCCTTAAAGAAATAAATTTTTCGCTTTTTATTTCAATCGTTTAATTTTTTATATTTAGAGTTTCCAAGCAATATTATTCAAATTTAACATAAAAAACTTGCCTAAAAATATTAAATTTTCTGTGTAGATTTCTTTTTTTTTTACTTTTAACAACTACTATGCAAAGTTTCATGACACAATTTTATTTAAGATTGTTACCTTCAAAATAAAATTTTTAATTTGTATCTGAGTTAAACAAAGATTATACATAAGTCTATAAGAAAAAGTCTACAACGAAAACTACTTTCTGTCTCTCCTAGCAAAATCAACCAACTGAAAATTGAAATCTGTTCTGCCAGAACAAAAAAACAATTTTGTCAAAGTAAATAATTCTTTAGTTAAAACTTAAATCAAACTAGAAAGAGAATCTTGAACAATACAACTAAAAGCAGTCATTTTTATTTTTATTTATTTATACGAAAGAAAAAACAAAACAAGAACAAAGAAAAACTGAGTCATACAAAAGGATTTTTGTCCAGTGCATATAATACAGACTATTTGTCCTCCTACAAACAAAGAGTTAACAGAAATATGTAGTATACAAATGTGAAATGTATTAAACAAATTTAGGGAATTTATTTTATGGGATGTATTTTGTCTGCAACTACTGTAGATGACAGGCAACATACGACATATAGGGAAGATATATTTACATGTTAAACATACAATAATAACTTCTCTGGTGTCTGGTTGTCCTGGGCTACTGCAATACGTATGTTCAAGAAATGAACAGTGTCTGCAAAGTTAGTAAAATAATGCCTCGATTTTTACTTTTATTTCAATTTGAAATGAATTTCACTTTTTTTCAACTACTTAATACCACTGTTTCGCAATATGACTGTATGTTTGCAATATCAAGTTAAATAATGCACTTGTTAGCAGAAAAACAACAAATCTGAAAGTAAAAATACAAGGGTGTGTTTGAAAATATAATAAAAAAGAAAAAAAAAATTTGCAAAAATTTAAACAACTTGTATGAGAAGCAAAGATATTTTCTTGCAGTCATTAAACCACATTTATTCATACATAAAGGGTGCGTGCAACATAAGTGGGTTAGAAGAGAAATGACAATAATATTGTAGCGGTAGTTATTCAAGAAATGAGGGCATGAATGAAACAAGATAAATATTCTTAATATTTATTTACTTGAAAGTAAAAAACGAAATTAATTTACCCTTCGGTGATAAAAAAAATAATAATCTTTTTTTTCTATTTCAGATTTCTGGGTCACATTTAAAAGTAAGTAGAAATGTTAACTTTCATATACCTACATATATATGTATATCCTAAGTTGCAGAATTTTTAAGAAAGATATATTTTCTTTAGTTTATTTCTAATTAGATATATCTATTATTAACTATTACTAGCAGTTATTGCTAGGATAACAGAAGGTCTAGATAAATTAAATTTAAATTTATGTAGGGACAACATTTTATATATAATTTTAATATATTTATTTAATTAAATGGAACAATATAAAAACTTCGATGCTGTCAGGGTATTTTAAAATACAAAAATTAGTCAAAGTAACACATTCCTCAAATGTTTAATAACTTACTTATATTGGTTATTTTTAGTTAATTTAAACAAAAAATGCTCAAAATATTTTGCAATATAGAATTATTAATTATCTAAATACTGATAATCTAATATTACATTTTAAATAACCCCTTTTCGATTGAATTACATATTACGATCTAAGTTCAAATTTAATTTTACATAATTAAGAGCATGTAACCCCGGGTCTATACGTAGTAATTTTCATTCCCACAGTTGTCAAAATTGATTGCGTTCATAAAACTTGCAAAGTTTAGATGGCAAATTGCCATACGTGGCAATTCATTGCAAAAATGTTGTTTTACTGATTGCTTGTGCAATAATTGCTAAGCAATCAGCTGCCAATTCAGGTGTATTTGTAAAATACACACATAAAAAGTTGACTGTTGATTCAGGATACGTTGTTGTTTAAAAAAATTAAATATATTAAATTAATCAGAGAGAAAAATTTTCTACGATATAAAATTTTAAAATCTTATCTAAACATACTAAATACTTACTAAGTAATAATTAATATATATTTAAAAATTTTTCATTACAAACTGCATTTTATCTTTTATTTAAAATTTTCAAAAATATAAACAAAAGATATTTTGCAGAACATACAAAATTGTACTTAAAAGGAAGAAAAACCTAATAATAACAATGTGTTTTAGAATGTAATTAAACATTTAAAAAATATTTTTTTGTAATAATTTTTAATTTTTAGTCAAACTTATTTATTAAACAAATTTTCTTTTTATTCTGGCTCAATTTCAAGTTCAATTTTAAATTTCTTCATTATTAAGAAATTAATTTTTATTTGTGATAATTGAAGTATATAGTGAAAAAGTAAGTTTTCCCGACACTAACCGAGTGGAACGCGTTTTCGAAACCACCCAAGCAACAAAGATTGGTCCTAACGACATCGGTATGTCGTCTAAAGTCGACTCCGGCCGACCCGTTTGACGTCATACCGACCACGCAACGACTCAAATTTTAACCATTTTGGGGAATACTTTACTTTACTTTAACGACCGCCAGTTTTACGACCAACAGTATACCAATAACGACCAGAGGAATGGAATGGTATTTTCTTTCCATTTAGTGACTAATTTTATTATAATGTTGGTCGGCTAAATATAAAAAAATAATAAAGCGACTGGTATCACTTTAAAGTTGGTCGGATAAGTTCTTTTTATTTTCTTATTGCAAATTTATACAAAAATGGATCTGATTTATGCAGAATTACAAATCGTTAAAACGGCAACGCTTGAAATTTTACCGATAAAAGTTTATGTTCTACTTCGAAAAAATACAACGCGCCATCAAAATCTTTATATTTTCAGGAAAATATTTTTTTAATTATTTTTAAATTTTTTTTCAGAGACATTAATTTCTTTTAAAAATATTATTTATGCAAAATTAAGTGAAAAAACACCATTCCCATTCATTCAAGCGTCTTAAATTGCATATCAATAACTTTTATTTTAATATTCAGCATTAAATTTTTTATCATGGCAAAAATTTGTTTTTAAAAATATGGCAGCTACATTGAGTGTATCATGTATCATCAACCAAACACATTTCAACCAAAAACGAATAACAGTCGCTTTTTTGGGAAAATATATGATCAAATATGTACATTATACGACGTGCCTAATACTAACGCCTAAAATACTATGACGGTCGTTTGGCGACCACAAATGACGTAGCTACGACGTTGCAAGTTGACTAAAAGCAACGAGTCATTGTACAACATTGCTACGTGGTCGTAGCGTGGTCAGTAAATATATTTTATATAGTAATCCAACCATTCAAGTCGTGAAATAGTCAGACTGTGTTGCTTGGGCTGCTACGGTTCCATCACCAACACTCTTTGATCGGTATTTTAGTGTTGGATGTAAATATCATCTATTTTACTCAAAGTTATTAGGAAATAGAATATGGTGACTGATAGTCGTCGATATTCATATTTTCTATACCTACTTGAATGAGAACGAAATTTACTACAACCATTTAAAGCTTTTTTCTGTTTATCTTCTTCAACGTTCTTACTCAGAAATTAAAAATTAATTTCTTAAAAATGAAGAAATTTAAAAATGAACTTGAGCCAGAATAAATAAAAAATTAATTTAAAAAATATTTTTTTTAAGTATTACACAAAATATTATATAATATAGCAACTTTTTTGTGAAATATTATATCATTCTAAATTTTTGTTAAATAATATTAATAGAAAATAATATAGCAACAAAAAAATTTGTATAGAGAAAAAATAAAATTTGACCCAAAAAAACTTACAATTTTTTTATCAAATACATCGCATTGAATACTTTTTGTAGAAAAAGTATTACATAAGACATTTTTCAGAGTAAGAAAATTGCTTCAACAAAAATTTTCTGCATCTGAAAACATCGCTTCAAAAATTTTCAATAAAAAGGCGCAGCATTTATTTAAAGAAAACACCATAAATTTTTCCTATAGTATTATTTCACATGAAAAATTTAATAGAGAAACATATATCATAACGGCAGTTTTCTAATCAAAAGTCAGATTTCATAAATCAAAATTTTCCTTTAAGTAAAAAAATTTTCACAAATTTTCTATATCTAAGTTAAACATCTTTAATTAATTGTTTGTTACATTAACAATTTCCAAGAAAAATGTTGCCATCAAAACAACTGAACACCTTAACATCCACTTAACATTTGTAGAGCACTCTACAGCTAAAGACAAAAGAAAGATAAATACAGGATTTAAATCCTATTGCCATTTCAATTGCTGTTAAAACTGTTCATGACGACGGCGAAGATGATGATAATAGCGACGACAACGACAAAAAAAACGAAGCTGTTGACTACACAAACAACAAAAGCAAGTACGACTACTACTAGAAGAATAATAATTATTATATCTCTCTCTTGGTATTCCTTGTGTTATTACTTCCGCCGAAAGTGTCATTATTTTAACGTTAGTTAAGAACAACACCAACATCAAATAAAGCTTATTGCTTATTTAGCGTAATACTTAAGCTTCAACTTGCAGGAATTGTCTAACTGAATGAGATTTATTATTAAAAAAGAAAAAATAAATTATTTTTGTGCTTGTTTTAGCAGCCAGCCACACCTTGTTTTTATTTTTGTGAGACTAAAATTTAAACCGTTAAGTTAAAACATACAAAATGGCACCTTAAAATGTGTGGCAGGAATTATTATTGGTTAAAAAGTTAAAGCCTATGAAAAAATTAAAAACGTATCTATATGCGTTCGTTTATACATACATAGGACATTTAAAAAAATATAAATAACTTTTCTCAAATCTTTTTTCAAATTATTGAACATTACAAGATATTTAAAGGTTTATTGGAATTTGTTTTCCAAATAGTTATTTGCTAAACAAATTTTTGAACTGCAATTTAATTAAATGTAATTTAATCAATTTTTGTCATAAATTTAAAAGGGAATGTAAATTGTAATAGGAATTTTTAGTGCAACTTTTTCAATTTGATGTTAGTTTGTTAGTTTTGTTGTTTTATATGAAAAATGTTTGGTGCAGGCAGTTCTGTTGTAAAGTTACAATTAAACTTTTAAACGTCCGTGACCTCTCGGGTGGAAATTTTCAATAATTAGCATTTTAATTATTATTATTCTGACTCAGTGATTTTTTAAAATTTTTTTATTCACCAAGTGTTAGTGTGTATCAGAATTTTTCTTTAAATACATAAATAGTAAAACTGGAAATTAACAAAGAGTTGCTTTAATCATTCTAAAATAAGGAAGATGGATTTCAGTTTAATTTTTAAACTAAATAAATTTCCTTAAATGCCCTTTACCTCCTTTTTGCTTATTATACGAAATCGATGATTTCGTTAAATTAAACACTAAGTAAGTACTTACTGCATTTTTTTTTAATAAAAATATATTTTAAATAACCAAAGGTTTCATTTTAGTTGGTTTCGGACCTTCACATATGTTATGCTGCATAGACCTGCGTTGTAATTTAATTGTAACATATGTTAAATTACGATTTCCTTGTTTAAATTTTAATAAAATTTCAAAAAGATACACGAATCTGAAACTTTTTATTAAAAATAATGAAACACTTACACACTTAATATTGCACAATTTCGTATGTATTAGTATATATGTGTGTGTGTTTTGACGTGTTTTACTATCTGTAACATTATAGTACACTGACTATGAGTTTGTCAGACTTGGTTGCTGGTTTACTCGTTAACGTGCTCAACGTGTTACATAATAAAATGTGAAAAGCCGCTCAAACACTTACAGCCACTTAAGTGGATCTATTTAAAAAATAAAACACCAGCACCACCACCACTAAAAAAAAACACACTGAAACATGAAACTAAAGAAAATAAAAACGAGGCAATATTTTTATATTTTTTTTAGTTTTTCTTGCTCTTCCAAAAACTTTCAAGTCGCCGTCTTTGGCATTTTGACGTCTAGAGCAGAATGCATAAATGAATCTGGGCCTGCGTTTGTGGTGCTGCACTTTCATATTTATGTCTGGATGTAATGTAGCACAATGTAAGTTAAAATGCCTTGCAGTATAAAATTATTGCTAAAATATTATTTTGGAAATAGAAAATTAAATCGCAAGCAACTGCAAGTTGCTGCTGGTAATTTATAAAGAACTGTACAAAAAAAAAATTAAAAAATGAAGCCGTGGTTGAAGTGGATGATAATAAAAAGTCAATATTTAAAAAGTGAAAATCCTATGCATCTTCTTGTTTAGATTGACAGTAATAGAGGAAAAAATAAAAAACATATTAATCAAAATATGAGAATAGAATATATTTTAATTAAAATAGGTTAAGAATAATATTTAATGTAAAAGGTTGAGGTAATTAAATGGAAAATCTGTGTGCAGCAATGTGACGGTAATGATAATTCTCAGAATAATAAATAAAATAGAGGTATGTAATATGAACTATGATGTTGTATATATATACTTTATATATTTTATATACAGAACTTGCATTTGCTGCAAATACATACATATACAAATGTTCTTAATTAAGTTTTTAACCCTACTGTCAATGAACGGGTACCCGGGTAACCTTTTTCAACTTAAAAATGCTCGCAATTCTATAATAATACAGGTATTGCAATAAAACTTTAGTTCTTCGCAATTAAGGTGTTTATAAACATTAAACAATAAAAAAATTTATTAATTAGATAAATGTGTAAAACAGTTTAACATTCGACTCCTACGCCAATCAATGACCGGGTACCCCGGTACCCGTACAGTGGAATCAAGTTTTTGATTCCAAAATTCTGGGCGACCAATGATTTGGTCGCCCAGAATTGTATAAGGGATCAAATTTTTAGAAATA
>NDXZ01012090.1:1525-11948 GCA_003055125.1 Paykullia maculata
TGGTATCAAACGATCAGATGCTTGCTATTGAAAATCACCAACATCCGACAATTAACGAGATATAAGCAAAAAAAATTTTTTTTATATATTTTTTTTACTTAAAAATAATTATATTTGTGTGTAGGACATGTTTTATGAGAAATTTCAATAAAAAAATTTTTTTTGAGATATGAGCAAAAAAAATTTTTCGAGATAAGCAAAAAAAAAAATTTTTTTTTTTACACAAAAATAAATTATATTTGTGTGTAAGACATGCCTGGTGACAAATTAAAAAAAAAAAATTTTCAGATATAAGCAAAAAAAATTTGTTCGAGATATAGGAAAAAAAAAATTTTTTTGCGTAAATACACGCAGTGAAGGGTATACACAAGTATATAGCGCTCTTACTTGTTTTATATATTAAAACGTTTTTTGCAATTAAATTAATAGAGAATTAATTTAAAATTTTGCAAAATTCAACTCTCTAACCAAAACCTTTTAAATGCCTTCTCCATTATATATCCCTTAGTTTTAGAAGTAAAATGAAAACATTTAAAATAGATACGATATATATTTATTTGTGAGAAATCTCGCTTATTATAACCCTCGAAACAGATGGCAAGATTATAGATAAGTTTGTAATTTCACTTGTTATTTCTACAATATTTATTTGAGACCCTATAAATTTTGAAACCCTTTGGAAAGGGACGTCGATTTAGCCATGTCCGTCTGTTTGCTCCTGTGTTGGTTGAAATCCGCTTTTTGTACATAGCTCCTATAGGTCATCCATATTAGATGTAGTATCAAACTTTTAAAAATATTCCCGAGAAAATCAGCATTGAAAACTGAAAATATCTATCAATTAGAACACTTTTTTTGAATTTTTACAGAGAAATTAATATTTCGCAGCTTTTGGATAACCTAAAGACATTATTTTGTGTGTTGAATATGGCTTTCCGGTAAAGCTAAGGCGAAAAACCTATATGAACATAAGGGTATACCATACGAAAATTCAGTTTTCTAAGACTTAAATTACCATTCGGACATACTTGTAAATACATACACACACATATACGTAAATACACTAAAGCTCGGCACAGCCGAATATAGCACTCTTACATATTTTTACTTAAAATAAAAAATAAATTTTTTGAAAATAAAAAATGTATTTATTTACTACTTCTTACCTTTCACATTACGTAGTACTTAATAAGTGAACAAGTCTAAATTGCACAGCATTTACTTTATAGTGTAAATAATGTAACAGTTTTGCATATTTTTTAAACATATATATACTAAATTCTATAAACAGGATGCAAAACTTTATGTAAATGTTTTAAATTCATTGATTACATTACATTAACCATAAACTCATATGCAACATGCTATTAAGTATTTTCCATGTAAACTAATATGTTGGCGTTTTAAGTTCTAATTGAATTATTTTTTGCTTTGTTTTTGGTTATTTAAATTATATGTATGTTTGTTGTTAGTTAAAAAATATTATTTGGTGCGAAAAACATTACTTTATAATTCAAATTTTTCAAATCAATACAATTTGCAGCCAGTCTGGCAGAAAGATTTCGAGATTGTTATTTTCATCTCCTAAGCTGGATTCACTAATTGCGTCTGAACAAAAGTTTTGTTCGAACAAATTTTTTTTGTATTAAGTTTGACGTCTCTCCTTTTTAAAACCCAATATAAAAAAAATTTTGTTTACACTTAATGACTGAATTTAACTTTAAAATCTGTACTTTTACCCGATTTACAAACTATTGTTAGAAGTCATCGAATGCGTGGAATGTGTAGTTAAGCTTTATAGAACTTATGCACATACATACATAATATAAACTATATTATATTAATTTTAAAAAATATAACTTAAACATTTGTAGCAGAATAGTTTTAGTGCTATTGAAATTTTGATTTGTAATTGACAGAACTTCTAAGTTTTTGTTTGGGTTTGGGTTTCCAGAAAATTGCACATTATGTAATTTGATTATAATGTAAATCACAATTTAAAATAAATCACAAATTATATTCATGTAAGGAAAAAAAACTTTATAACGCTTTTATTAATTCTGTGAATTTTTAAAGGACCTTTAAATTAGTAAAACATAAGTATTTATGTTTATCATCTGGTATTTCCCAAATTGCATTAAAAGATCAGGGAAAAACCTAATTATTTTTAAAATATCACCTGTGTGCACTTTACGAGTAACAAAGTTGACAAAGTGACTAACTTAAACGAATATAAAGTTTTTGGAATTATATTTAAATATACCTGTACACAACCCTATTGAAAGTCGGTATGATGTACAACCGTTCACGCAAGTGATTACCTGCAATAAGGGACCGATTAAATTAAAAACACATTATTTGAAAGAACAGCTGTCACTTTAACATATATAGTTGCCTTAGTAGTTTGGAAGTTAGCATCGATGACAGATAATAATACCTGAATTTATATTTAATTTTGAATTGTTAAAAAATAAAAGTGAAGTTCAGACCGCATTTAGTACTTGTTACTCGGTAAATTCCTTAATAATTTTTGTTGCTTAACAGTTAACAAACATATAATTTAACAAACAAATGTATGGGAATTTACAAGGTTATAACTACAGAGTGATTTGTGAACTCCACTAATACCCTACCCCCATATTTATAAAGTTATTAAAGGTTTATAAAATAGATATTGTGTCAGAAATCTGTCGCATAAACGTTTTATAAATTGTTTATGAAAATGCCTAAATATTAATTCACATCATCAAATTATATATTTACTTTATATTATTTTTAGACTTCATTTAAATTTTTTTATTTCAAATATTCAACCAAAAATTTGTCAAAAACATAAATTCTTGCTTCCTGGTTAAAATACTATACATATTCGAATTTCATGCACTTAAAAAAAATGTTGTGCCTGATTAAAAAAATAAAAAATTTATACATATTTTTTCATGAAAAAAAATATATTTTTTCATGTTGTTAAGAATTTAAATGTATGAAATTTGGCAAAAATTTTCTTATGCAAATACAGACAAAGATTTTGTATTATTAATCTGCAGACTTAAATAATAAAATTTCATATTACGAATATTTTTCAATTTAAAACATAAGAAACATAGGAATTCGTAAGTGATCTTCCATATATATGCAAATACAAAAAAACAATTTTTTTCGTTTTAAAATCATTAAAAAAATTGTTTTTTAATCTCAGTTTCACAACTTTGATGAGTTTTTTTTTGCGTTTAAAAATTAATAAATTATTATTTTAATTGACGCAAATCTTGTGTTTAGCATAGATAATGTTTTCCATTTAATCACGATAACAAATATTATTTTGTTAACATAAAAGCCCCGTTCAATGTACGTAAATATTTTTTTATTGTGTTTTGATTAAAAACCAATTTAAATAAAAAGTGCGTTTTTAAATAGCATTGGATTAAGAACGAAAAAAATAAAGAAAAACATACAAAGTCGAATTAATATACGTTTACCAAAAACCACATTTAAGAACTTTAGTACACATGCTTTTTAAATCTACAAAAACTCTTAAATAAAAACCTTGAGTTCTTATCAGCATTCAACAAAAGCCATGAAATAAAAATACCCACTGAAAAATTCAAAATGAATTTACATTTTATGGATAAAACTATAAAATGATATATATGTATGTATATTATTTTGAAATTAAAATAATAAAGAAAAGCACTTACTTTTTTTTAAATAAAAAAGTTTGTCTGAAATTCTAAAATCCGCCCAACACTTTCACGTTTTGACACAAAAATAACTTTTTGTTAAATTAATTAAACTGTCAAATGAACTATTGTGATATTATTTATATGTTTTCTGTGTTTATTTTTCTTGTTAAAAAAATATTTAGTAGGTATAAGAAAGAAATTTATTATAATTTTGTTGTTATTATTTAAGCCCCTTTAAGTATATTTTGACAATTCAATGTTTCCACTTCCAAGTTCTTTTTTATACTTCACTTTACCGTATTATATTTTTAACTATTAAAAAAAAGAATAAATTTTTTTGAATTTGAGAAAAAAAAGCCAATTTTCTTTTTACAAATACGTTTTTATCTTTTTTGAAAAATATTATTTGTTCTTTCTCCTACTTGCGTGTTAAATCTATGAAGTCTGAATACAAACTGAGCACAAGTATTAAATTTTTGTTGAAACACTTACAATTTGAAAATAAGAATGAAAAATATCAAAATACTACCGAAAAAAAAGAAAATAAATCAAATATAAAAACAAAAAAATAAAAAAAAACAACAACAAACATACATACATACGTACACACACCCATATGGAATATATATACAAAAATTTTGATCTTTTAATGTGAGTATCAAAAATGAGCCATAATTATTATCCGTGTGTGGAGAAATAAAACACTCTACATACATACATACATATATATTTTGTATGACGTTTTAGATCCAATATTTTTAGTTATTCCTAAGGAAAACAATAAGAGTAAAATATTTATGCCTAGACATTTTTACATACATACATGCACACATTTGTACATACATCCAAAAATGTTTATACACACTAGCAAACGTCTTGTGGTAAAGAAGGATTTTTAAAAAATTTTCCAAGTTGAGTTGTAGCAATTCAATTGTTCCGATATAAAGACTTACGCAATTACCAAACCCAAACAAAAGGTTTTGTATGTCTTTTAGAAATTTGTTCAAAATATTCTATTTCGTCCAATCAAAATTTTAAAACTTAACACCTTTAAAGATAATTTAATCCTGAGAGTGTTTTAATCAGGATAATTAAGTGTTTAAGGTCAAGATAAACTCAATTATTGCTTAAAAACTCATAATGTAGCTTGTTCAGGAAATAAAAACAGTGGGCACTTGACAATATCAACTACATGAATCTCTAGAAAACAAGTTTTAAAAAAACTTGCAAAATTTTCTTGCCTGCACCTGCGTCATTAAGCCCCACTTGTGACGAATTTGATTTACAGACTAACCCCCATATTCATAAACAGTTTTTAAGCTTATTAAAATTTTTTTGTTCAATAAACCTTCAATAAACTTAAAAATTTGTTATAAATATGGAGTAAAAAATTATTTATTTTAAATTCAATTTTTTTCTTTACATGTTGCTAAAAAAATTGGCCTAAAAACTTATATTGCATATAGAATATCAATAATATTTAGATTTTTGAAATACTCAAGAAAATCAGGGATATATTTCGAAGCATGTAAATTGAAAAACGTACACTTTTTTCAATAACTTTAGTAAAATATACATTTTTATTAAAAAAATAATAATGTTTACACAGGATATTGTTGGTTCGTGGTGAATATCAATTAAGGACACTAATAGCTACCACATATGACGTACAAACAGATGTACATCTACGAAACCGTTATGCGACTAAAGTAGCAATTTGTTATGGTTTTTGAACTATTTTTTTTCACTTTTTTAAAGTTAATAAATTTTCCACTTTTTGCTTTTATCTTTTAAATATTTTGATAATAATTTTAACAAAATTAAAAAGCATAAAAAACTAATATCAAAAAACACTACTTTGACATACCCAGCAAAAACTGGGTAATATCTTTCTCTTACTCAACAACATACTTTTCAATGAGTATTGAATACCGTCTGCATTACTAAGAAGTAGTTTTCTAATAACAAATGTATATTGTGATACGCAATAACTTCATGAGATATCAAAAAAGAAATAAATTCTGCATACACTTTGGCTGAAAGAATTGTTAGGAGCCACTTAAATTAGTTGTTATGATGAATTCTAAGGGTTCTTTCTAAGTGTTTCTGTTAAACGTAATTTTCAGTAGTAACAAACCTAAATTTCGTTCTTAGGAAGCCTAATATAATCCAATGACATCTCTGTGTTAAAGTAATGGATTACTATGCCAAAAGGTAAGTAGTGCAATTACTGTATTTTTATTATTTTAACTCATTACAAAGCAATGTAAGATTTTGCTGGATACATACATATAAAATTTCATTATATTTAATATTTACCATAACTCTATATAGAAATTGAGGTTTATAGAATATTTTGTGATAGTATTTCTGTTGTCGAAAAATGTTATTGTTTCCAAAATATAAATTTAATCCAACAATTTTATATTATTATTTGCCTTATTCTTTTGCTTCTTATGTTTTTTGCATAATGGATTTCAACT
This sequence comes from Paykullia maculata, assembly GCA_003055125.1. Lineage (NCBI taxonomy): Eukaryota > Metazoa > Arthropoda > Insecta > Diptera > Rhinophoridae > Paykullia > Paykullia maculata. The sequence continues at coordinate 7,692 of NDXZ01012090.1, forward strand.
TCATTCAAAATTAATATCATTTCAAAATTTTTATTTTACAACCTTGTTTTAACCACTCATCTCAATTTTTCTATGTGTTAGACCCTCTTTAAACTTTACACTCCAAATTTTCCACTCTATTATAATAATTGAGTTTTTTTTTTTAACTCTACTCACCTTCCAACTGTCAAAACAGGTAATAAAATAAAAGGCATTTGAAAATTATCTCAAAAAATAAACAACATACAAGGGAGATGAAAAAATAACAAAACACAAAAAGAATAGATAAATACAGGTAAAAAGGAAATTTTACCGATGTTTTGCTTTCGTAAACGATGCATAGGTCAGTAACAACAACAAAAATCAACGAACAAATTTTGTCACCTACATTGTGGCACTACTTGTTGCAGTTAATAGAGCAGGTCAACAGAGCGGCAGGAGAGTTTGTTCATATATAATTGGGTCACAATAACTACAATTTAAAGCTATTCTTTAAGTTATTGTTTTGAAATTATTTTAAAGATTTTCTATGGTTTTCAATCACTATGGGTATGCATGAGTATTGAGACAATAGGTAAAAGATGAAAAGATCTAAAGGCACAAAACAGATAAAGAGACGGAGCAACCGACTTAGAATAAATGGTGACACAAATATGTTTTATCGGTGTTTTTGTTAATATTTTAATAGGGATTAAATATAAAGTATTCTTAAGTGCACAGATACATACATAAAAATAAACATTTTTATTTCATAAAGTTAATTTAAGTGTAAGACAAATTTGATTTTAGCGATAGACAAATTGATTTCAGTGAATATTTTCAAAACTATTATATATTTAAAAAATTTAAAGAAGATAGGTCAAGCTTTTTGCATATTATTTTAAGAAATATTGACTAAAGTTGACTAAAGTTGTTTGCAATTTCTTAAGAACAAAAAAAAAAATTAAATTTCTTAATATTTTTTGGATTACTTAACATTATTCTGATAAGCAATTTTTTTTTAATTTATATTATTTAAATATGTTGAAAAATTTTTAACAATCACATCAATTTTCTGTAATTTCTATCAAAACTTTTCTATATAGCCTTAACGTGTATAAATATTTTCGGAAAATGATATTAACAATAAATAATTCAGAAGAAAAGCTTTAAATAAATTCTTAAGTTAAGTTTCTTAAGAAAAATAATTCTTATATTTTTTTTTTTTAATTTAAAAATTACTTAACAACTTACATAATTCATAAATTTTAATTAACTTTAAAAAAATTAGTGTTGTTACTTGTTAATAATTCTACTACTAAAAAAAAATTGTGTTTAATTTAATTTCCTATAATTAAAAAAAAATTACTGAAGCTTTAAAAATGCATTTTTATGAAATAAATTAAAAAGACTAAAATTTATAGTTGCTCAGTGTTGTTTTTTTTAAGCAAATAATGAAGGCAATTGGCTTGTAACTTTTTAAGAAGTCTTTGGCTTTAAAAATTGCGTAAAATAACTAAAACTGCATTGTTTTTCTAAGCCTATAGGCTTAGAAAACCATGTTATACTGTTACGTTATACTGGTATAACAGTATAACGTATCTGTCAAGAAAAAAAATCTGAAAAAAACAGTTTTTAAGTCTCGCATTTTTTGTTTATAATGTGACTGCTAATCTATATTCATGACCATAACAGTACACAAAGAAACCAAATATATCTGTTATTTAGTTTTTTGTTACTTTATTACATAAACCAATGTCATTTTTAAATACTACTCATATTTATATAATAAAACAAATAAAGCTTGGGTTCTTACACTTAAAACATATTTAGATTTCTATCTTCAATAAGAAGATTTGAATAATAAGTCATATCTCATAGTTCTATCTTTAACCTAGATAAAAATGTGTATTTAAAAAAAAAACCTCTTAAAAATGTTTCAGTCTAAAAAACGCTTCAATATGTTTTTTGTGACTTTCAAAAACTTTGAATAGTCAGAACTTATACAAGTTTGAATTAAAAAAAAATAAATCGCGCTAAAAGCCTTTCCCTACAGTTATCATTGTAATTACATATGTATATGCAGATTTTGTTTTCAAATAATGTATAGATACTTAATAGGAGTTAAAACGTAACTTAAACGTAGTTTAAATACATATATTCTCCTCTTTAATATTTATTTAGAATTTAAACATTTGCCAACAAACATTTGTACCCTAATGACTTTCATACAAAAAATGATTATGCACAAAAACTTCAAGTTTTTAATTGTATGTAAAATAACGGTTTATAAAGATATAAATTTGAAAAAAAGTTACGATTACGTGCTACTTACATAAACATGTGCATATGTATGTGTGTTAGTTTGCAAGTGTGAAATTTAATTCACTTTTTTTTTGTATTTTTAAACTTTTTACAAATGAAACTAAAACAATTGGCAATACATGAAAAAAATGTAAAACACTGTAGTTTTGTATTTAAATAAATAGAATAAATGTATTTATGCACAGCATAAAACAGCAAATGTTGGCTAAAACGAATTAACCACAAACTGGGGCTCTGTAAAGTTTAAGGAACATTTAAAAAAATTGTAATTTGTTTTAAAAGGGCTGTCAGTATTTAGCTCTCAGAAAACCCAGTTTTTACTTCGCATTAGTAGTACTCGTATGAAAGATAAATACACATCCCAACAAAAAATTTTTGAAAATTTGTAAGCAGTATAAACTTTCTCTGACATATGAATTCGCTTCACAGTAAGCCCCTATAAATTTCCTTTACAAATGCAATAATGTAAGGAGGAAAATGGTAAACTCCCAGCAAAAAATAATCGAAAATGTGTAAGCAGTTTATACTTCTTATTATACATATAAATTGCCTTTACAAATGCAAAAATATAAGGCAGAAAATGATAAAAAAATTTAATTTTTATACATTGCCTTACAGTAGCACACACTAAAAACCACTACTGTATGGCAGTGAGTAAAAAACTATTCATTTTACGACGAGAACCAAACATAAAAACATTAGAGATAAAAAATTTTGAATGATGCAATAATAAAAAAAAGAAGATATAGAGCTAAATAAGCAACAGAAGCCCATAAAAAAAAAACTTAAAAGTAAATGCGCCAAAGTGGGACATTGCCAACAAATATGATGCCATACCTAAGCAGGTTTGTAAGCAATACGACCTGATATTCCCTTACAAGCCTGCTTATGGCGAAGGAGTAGTTTTTCCTAGGCTTCTTTTGATTTTTAGTGCATACTAGAGAGCACCACTGTACGGTAGTGAGTAAAAAATTATTCATTTTATGCCGAGAACCAAACATACAAACATGATAACTAGATCAAAATTTTGGATAATGTAATGTCCTAAAAAAAGCACTTAAAGGAAAATGCGTTAAAGTGGGGCATCACAAACAAGTATCGTGCTATAAGTAAGCAGCTTTGTAAGCAATAGGCCCTTGGCATTCCCTTAAAAACCTACTTACGGCAAAGCAGAAGTTTTTGCTGGGATGTATGTATTTTTCCATCAACAAAATGTGTCTACATATCGTCAACTTACCATTTAAAAAAAATTGGTCAGAAGTGAATTTTTTATACATATCTAATACATCGCAGTTTTTAGCGTAAATTATAAGACTTCAGACATTAAATGTATCCTTTGTTTACAGTTTAACCCCCATATTTATAAACAATTTTTAAATTTATCAAAGGTTTATGAAACAAATTTTGTATGAAAATTCGTTCAATAAACCTTCAATAAACTCAAAAATTTAATATTAATATGGGATAAGCCTTTTCATATCAAAAACTCAAACCAAAACCAAATGTAATTATTACTGATTATAGTTTCGATTTTTTAAGAGCAAATTTCTTGTACGAAATATTGTCAAATTGTTTAATTCGAATTTTATAATTTTAAATTAGAAAAAAATGTGTTTATAATTGGCTTGACACTGCCCATTTCTATATAATAATATTGTATTGTCACGTAAACTCAGTCAGTGTGTGTTTGCAAAGTTTTATAGAAATCGATCAAGTGATAGTAGCTGATAATGAATATTTGCTTTGTATGGGCGTAGCACTTCCCACTTTTCTTATCAGTTAATTGTATTGCTAGAGGAATTTAAAGCGTGTTCACAGTTTTATTAAAATGGATTAAGTAGAAATATTTAAAAAAGAACTGAAATACATACGTATATCAATTTGTATGGATATGAACCGAAGAAAGTAAAAATTTTAACGACAATTTTATATTCCTAAAAGTATTCAGCCCGATTCTAAATGCTCCCAGGGAAA
>NDXZ01012093.1:0-12966 GCA_003055125.1 Paykullia maculata
TAACAAAATGTAGAGAAACCCGAAAACGTATTTCGACAATACTTCACATGATTTTATTGTGGTTTTATAGAGCAATAAAATATATTTTTGGCAACTTATTTGCTCCTTTGTTTTCTAGTTATAATTTTGTTAAGCATAACATTTTCAACATTTATTAACTTGATAAATATTCCTATTTATTAGAAGGGCTCTTGATATTGTTACTTTGGATGTATAGAAAACTCATTTCCAAAATTTCTTCTAACCTCCTCAGTTAAAATCTTATTGTATAAAAACTTCTTGCAGATTTTTTTATTGGCCTTTTATTACCCTGTATTCAAATTCCCAATAAAGAAAATGGGGGAAAAATAACTTAATTTTTCGTTGATTTAAAAGAATGACATACAATCAGTGTAAAAAAGCATCATTTGTTTCAGCACCACATAATGCAAATAAAATGATAACAAATTGCAAAATAATACCAGAACAGATAACGAAAAATGAATAAATTTGTAAATTAGATACTTGAAGCCACCCAAATGGATGGTTTCAGGTGTTAATTTAGTTGTTACTGTACTTATGTATGTGGCAGAAAAAATATCTTTATCATTAAAACGATGTTGTATAAATCATTTGTATTAATTTTCTTTTACAAAAATACAGCTTCTTTTTGAGTAATTGCTGTTCCAGCAAGTATTTTCCATTAAAATGTAAACTCAACTACGCGAAATTAACTTAAGAGCAAAATAATCAAATTTTAAGTTCAAAAAGTTTTCCATCAGTCGAAAAGTCTTTTTTTATTTAGAAGCTCATCAAGACATTTTAAACCTCAAATACACTTTATATTCCCAGAAAATGATTTTTTAAAACAGTTTTCATAATAAAATTAAAATATTTTTCTCTTTGCTGCTCTAAATGTTTTTTAATTTTTTTGCTTTTATATTTATTAAACAAAAAATATATTTCTTTTTCTTAAAAAAGTTCCAAGATAAAGCATACCAAGAAAAGTTGTTTGCTTTTATTTGAATTTTGAATTGAAAATTGTAACCCAAAAGTTTTTCTCAACTAGTTTCAAGCTGAAAAATTAAATGTAGTTAATATTTTTTATAGACTTTTGAATATCATGAGTTATATCTAAACATACATCTTTGCGCATAGATACTTATGGACATATAAGTAAGTCTCTGTTTAAATAAATATAATAAAACACAAACAAAAAATATTAATTTAATGCATAAATAAATGTAGAATGATTTATTTGCTTTTAATCATTCTGTTGGAAAATATCAAAGGAAAAGCAATAATTTATTTATAAAAAACAAGAAACGTTTTTTACGATGCTTACTTAGCGTCAAGTATGATTTATGTTAATTTATTTTAAATAAATATTACGCATACGCCACAATGTAAGAAATAATATATAATTTTAACGAAAGGGTCCAAGGATCGATAATATTTTGCAGAAACTTCATTTGTTATCGTTAAGCTCCAAAGGTTTTATCGAATACTAAGAAAATAATATAAACTTAACTTAACATGACTTAACTATTAGTTACTGCTGGGTAAACAAATCCTTTACAAATTGAATTATTTCTGGAAGTTTATTAAGTATTATTATACAGAATGTAAGCAATCAAATAGACCTGCTTTGCATTACAAAACACAAACAAGCAATTTTTTCATTTTTGTGACTTTAAAAACACACTTCAAGAATTTTTTAAGGAAAAAAATTCCCTTTTCCCTAATAATAAAGAACAAGTAACGTGCAGAATAAGGAGAAAAAGATTATAAAAAAATATGACGTTCTTGTGTTAGAACGTAGTGTATTTCAAAGTTGCCCGAATAAATATAGACAAAGTCACGCACGTGCCCGGGAGCCTTTGACAAGATAAGTTTTCCTTCCATTAGGTTTTCAAATAACATTTATATTTAGTTTTTTTTTTCAAGACAACGGCAAAGACGTGATAGACAAATTTTTTATCTAATTTATTTTTTTTTGCTTTGTTTTCTCTGTCTCGATATTTTTGATAAGTTTTCACTTTTTTAGAAAATATTCATTTAATTTCCTAAATTTATTTTGATTTTGATTTTTTTTCTGTTTAATACATTTTTTATTTTTAAAAGGAATATTTTTTTGGGTTTTCAAGTTATTTCCTGTTTTTAGAAAGTTTTCCAATTTTTTGGAAATTTGTGGGTTAATGTTGTGTTTTGGTTAACATGTATCGTATTTAATATACACTTTTGTTAATTGCTTTTGGGTTTGTTCATTATTGAGAACAAGAAACTCAGCAAATGATTTAAGCGTCTGTTCATGCACAACTGATGGATTCTTTGTTTTTTTTTTTGTCAATCGTCCTCAATCCAACATATTTGTCAGTTTTTAAATTTTGTTTCGGTCTTCGTTACTATATTTATTAGGAATTTAAAATGTTATTTTTGTTTGAATGTAAAACAATTGTTTTGTTACAAAAAATACGAATTTATTTGAAAACGCGCGGAGAAAAAATGCGCTGAAAGAAATCATCAATAGAATTGATATAAAAAAATTTTAGCTTTTTTGGTTTATCAAAACTGCATCATTGCAGTTGATGATAAGTAAAATCCCATTACTGTCGCACATATAACGATAATTTACTCGATGCTGTCACATTAAATGTCATAAAACATAATTTTAACACTGATTTGACAAAGTCAGCATCATTTAAATGTCTGTCATCGACTTGCTATCTTGCTTTTATATAATTTTAAACGTATCATCAATGTTGCTTTAAGGACATGCTCAACATGATTTATTGCGTGAAAATTAGACAAATAATCACTAATTTTCGTTTGACTTTTTTTTTGTTTAGATGTTTTTGAGTCCTTCAACAAAAAAAATTTAAGATTAACAAGTAAGTGCGTTATTATTGGCAGTGCCAAATCTATATACCCTTCACTAGGTGCATGTATGTATGTATGTGTGTATATACATATATAATTATATGCACGATGTGTTTACATGTCTGAAAGGTATTTAAAGTCTTAGAAAACTTGATTTTTGATATTTTTTGTGTAAAAGAAAAAAACTTTTTTTTTACTTATATGTAGCTCGAATATTTTTTTGCTTAAAAAATGTTGTAAAAGGCATGTTTTACACACAAAGATAATAATTTTTGTGTAAAAAAAATTTTTTTTTAGAATTTTAAATAAATGTTATTTTATTACGAACTTTAATTTGTTTTAAGACAATTATTTTTGGTTTTATTCTGGCTCAAGTTCATTTTAAAATTTCTCAGAAATTTTATTTATATTGTGATAATGAATGAATAATAATTTTTAAAAAGTAAGTTTTTGCCGTCACTAGCCGAGTGTAATGCATTTTCGAAACCAGCTACTGATTTCATCAACAGCACTCGTTGATCGGTGATTAGTGTTGGATGTAAATATCATCTATTTAACTCACGTACGACATCGGGGAGCTGGGAAAAGTTGATTTCAACAGACTGACAGACGGACATGGCTAATCGACTTCCCTATCTATAAGGATTCAGAAAATATATACTTTATGGGGTCGTAAATTAATATTGTAGATATTACAAACGGAATGTCAAACTTATATATACCCTTGTCACCTGTGGTGTAGGGTATAAAAACGATTATTGAAATTTTAAGGAGGTGTGATAAAAACGTGTCAGCATCTTGGGGGTTTCACGAACACAAACAATTTAATTTTTAAAACAAATGTAAAAGTGTATGTCACAAGGCGCATATACAAATATGCATCTGCTAAATATTCATATATTTTTTTGACGACAAGAAATTCATATATTAAACAATTATTAAACTTTTTGACATATACGAATTGATTTGTTTACTCTTATACAAACATATGTATGTACATACATACATATGTATTTGATTTCTTCTTCTCTTTATTAATTTAGTTTTTTTTGTTCTATTTTCAGGTAAATACGAAATTTAAAAAAAAATTTATTTGGTTCTATGGAATAAAGTAAGTTGAATATTTGGTTACGTTAATTTCCATCCATACGAAATTTTTACTAAGGACCAAATATTTGAAAACTTGATATACACATGTATCTCAGAGTATTAAATAAGTAAATATCTGACAGGTTTTTGTTAGCACAACTATCTAAAGTTTAGTTTCATATTAACTGTTTTATTGGATATTTTGATAAATAGTAGAAAATTATTTTCTGAAAATACCACGTTTATGGATCCGCATTGCTGATGTGAAATTAAGTAGTTTTCATTAAAGTGGATGCAAAAAATTTATTAAATAAGGTTTATTGCTAGGACTTAAAAAAATGTTTAACCCGTACAAGTCCGTTGAAAGAGATAACGTTTTAACAACTTTTAAAATGTTTACGAAAGGCTTTACTTGCTGTTGATAAACTGAATGTGTTGGGATTAGTTTCAACCATAATTTGTTAAGGCTGAAATCAAACAACAAACTCTCAGAAACACTGTTTCAACATAAAAATATTTCAAGAATATTTTATTTCTATTATTTCTATTTTTGGCTAAATTCTAATTAGGTAAATTGTAAAAGTTTTAAGATGTTTGTGTGTCTTTGTGCCTGTTGTTTAATCTTTCAAAACACATTAGATATTTTTTTTTTATTTAAAAGAAGAACGAATACCTTAGAAAATACTCTAAAGACATTAAACAGCAATTCAGTTTCATCAGGTCTTATCCTTTTTACATTGAAAGCTAAGATATGAGTATGAGTAAAAATATATAAATATAAAAAGCATAAAAGATAAACACTTAATGGAAGTCAATGTAAGCAAATGCTTGTAAGATCACAGTGAATGAAAATGGCTCTTCATTGTTATTTTTCCTTTTTTTATCGCACTGGTTAAATTTTTTTAAAATATTTGTATTTGAGAGACCTGTTATAATTAAAAAAAAAGAAAAGAAAATGCAACGCAGTGTTTAAGTATCGAAACTAAAAAATGTTTATGTACGTATGAATGAGTAAGTACTTCTAAACATTTATTTACATTGAGAACATGTTTTTTTTAGCCCGTGTTGAGTATAAAATGATGATTTGGAAACATGAATTAGTTGCCTGACTTGTTGATGTAGACCACACACCGTTGAACGGAAGTGGAGTTGAAATTGAGGTTAAATTGTTGGATAATTTATTTGTAACAACCTTTAACAAGAGCGAGCTTAAAAAAACAATGGGTTTATATTTAAAAGTATGCGTGTATGTATTAGTAAAACATAATATGGCCAACAAACATGCAAGACTTAACTAAATATTCAGCAAAATTTTTAGTTTATTGCAAACATTTCACATGAAGCAGGCAAATATAAAAACCACTTTATTTTTCCTTTTTTCCTTAAGACATTTTTCTAATTACATTACTTTTAACACACAAACATACAAAGATTAATTTAACAACTGGGTATTTATGGTAAATCAATTTGGGATTTTTTTATTCTATTTTGCAATGAACGATGATGCAATGAATTGTATACTTATTTCAGGGTATGTAAGTTTTTTGCTAAAAGTAAAAGAAAATAAAAGAATATAAAATTAATCTATAATGGAATAGTTTTAAAAGCCATTACCAAGATATTTTCATCAGCATAAAGTCAGTAGTGGACCGGTTTAAATATTTGCCATTGGCCATATGCTTAAACGCAAATGTTGTTGTTCCTTCGTCTATTCTTTCTTTCTTTTATTTGTTCAGAGTATTTATCTTTCTTCCACTTCGTTTAAATTAAATTTTCTCAAAGCAAATAAGCTTTAATACTTTTTCAAAGCCAATCGTGCTTAAGATTGTTGTTTTTGTAACGTGCTTGGCTCCATTGTATGTTTATTTAAGTGAGTGACCTGTGTTGGCATTCGTGTGCAAAGGAAAAAATGTCAATAATAGGGAAAAAATATACATAAATACATTTTGAGACACCTTTTCTAAAATTCTCAAATTGTTAAAATTTTATGTTAAAGCTTTTTTATATTTAAACCCTTTCTTCAAAGTCTAATTAGTTGCTGTTAGATAGACAACTGCAGGCACGTTGTAAATCTATATTTTATTAGTTTATTACTTATTCTAATATTGTAAGAGATAAACGAATAAAGTCCTTTTTTAATGTTTTATGAATTATTTTCTCAAGTTCTTTTCAAATTATCTCAGTATAGAAAAAGGCTAGTTTTTTTCACTAAAAGAAAGCAAAAAGTCTGTATACAGTTTTAAAGAAAACACTATTCTTGAATCTTATTTTAATGGTTATTTGCAGTTTCATTTTCCAAACAACTTTAATAACAAACATTACGATTTTACTAGCACAAAGCTCTTACAAGTCTCGTTATTGATAGAGCTAAAAATATAAAACAATAAAAAATTTTGCATATGTACTTAATTCACTCATATTTACAAACAAAAAAATACATTATTTTTATTTAACTTTTATTAAATTATTTTTTGTGAACTTTTTAAATAAAAAAAAAATAAAGTTAGAGTAGTTTAAAACTGACCGTATTAAACATTCCGTCACTACTACTTATATATTTTTAAAAATTTTGGGAATGTTAGGGCGGCTTCCAGGATTCACACATCGCACCGCACACTTCGTTGAAGAGATTTTACTTACGTAAATTTTATTTTAAAAAATATTTCTTTGAATAATATATAAATTACAGTCTTGAAAGTGTTAAGGTGGTTTAGTAGATCATTTTTATGTGGAGAATTTTTGTAAGAGTTAAAGGTAGCTAGGACCAATAATAGACTGGTTGCCACAAAAGTGCGTTTTTTGAATTTGAACGTTAAAGTTTAGTTCCGGGATGGCATGCATGGCAACCAGTAAACTGTACCAAATTTAACTTTAACATATGTAAATAGAACTGTAATCTATACCTCCAAATCCAAAATTGTTTGAAAATAAATAATGATTCTTATTTAAATGTAGGTTTAGAACTAAAAAGCAAAATAAATATTATTCGAAATGAACCCTTTTTATATGAATATATTTATATATTTGCTACAAGAAAATAAATTAAAATTGTATTTTATTACTTCACTACTCATAAGCGAAACTTTTGTTAAACCAATTTTTTTAATTAAATATACCGATTACTTACTACTTTTAATTAAATCTCAACATAAACTAAACCCTTTTTATCAGATTTTTTTACAAAAGAAAAAGTTCTAAGTAAATACGTCAAATAAAGTTTACAAATTTAACTTTATTATGATTTGTCTTTTTTAACTTTTTAAAAATTATTCATAATACCCTGCTTATCATTTCTCTTTCCATTGTAAATTAAAATGATTAAAAATGATAAGAACTAATGAAATTATAGTGGCTAGAAAGTTACCTCAACAAAATCTATAAAACTTTTACAGTTTTGTAAAAGTTAAAAAAAATATATATTTAATTTACTTCAAGTAATTAACGATATATTTTCATTTAAATATCATTAAAATAAACAAACTTATAAATCCTGGAAATGATTTAAGATTTTACAAGCAAAAGATTAAACTTAAAACAACAACTGATAATAATCAAACCGTAAACATTAAGCAAAACAAAAAATTATTTTGCTTTTTTTTCTATTTCCTTTTGTCCAGACACGAAAAATAACTTTTTTGATGTAACGCAAAACCTAAAAGTTAATATTTTTCAACAATATTTTTACAGTATAAATGTTAAAGTAGAAATAACATAAATAATAAAAACAAACCAAAATGTTGATGTAATTTTTTGGTTGTTGTTTAAAGACGAAAAAAAGATAGATAAAATATAATCTTAAATAAGTTATTTGCGATACATTTAATAAATGTTGACTGAGTTAAGGGAAGAATAGAAAGTCAATTTGCTGGCTGTGTTTTTGTAATGATATTTGTAATGATATTGTCTTTATGCTTAGACTAGACGGTCATTTGGCTTATGGATTTTAATTGTTTTCTTATAAGGCAATTTGTTTTATATCCAGGTAACAACTACTCCCACCAGCTTCTACTTACTTCACTAGAATTATTAACAGTAGACTTAGTTTAATTTGGCAGTTCATTAAATTTGTACAACAACAAAAAAAAACATTTCTGGACATAAATTAAACAAAAAATATACAAGTGCTTTCACACTAACTTATATAATTACTGCCAATTTTCCTACATAGCTCTAACTTCTCTTTTGTGAAAGTTGTATTTTTACATGTTTTAACTTATATAAATTATAAATAGAGTAAAAAGAAAAACATGATACAACTTCCACATACCACACAGACATACACACGCACTCAGTCAATATTTTGTTACTTATATATTTTTGCCAGACAGTCTGTATGAGTAAAAATGCCTTAAAGGTCATTATCAATTATTATCCCCTTTTAACTTAATCACTTATTCACACACTATTCCCTTTTTATTTTTTGTAATATTTTTTATTTAAAATTTAAATTCTTAGCATCCTTTAAATTTAGCATGTCATTGAGTTCTATAATAAGAAAAAGCGACACAAGTAAGAGAGCCAATGTAAAATGTTCATTTTACTCTACTTTATTAGTGCTTTGACACCTGTGCCTTTTACGAAATGTGAGTAATTTATAAGTTTCAATTAGACACACCTAAATGCGTAACAAAATAACAACAAAGTTTTGTAAGAAACACTTAAACAAAAAAACAAAAAAAATGGCAGACAGACTATTGACCATTAAAAACCTACTAAATTGAACAGTCGGAAGCAGCATAAAGTTTTGTTTTGTAAATACAAAAAAAAAACAAAGGCTGGACCAGAATGTGATATAAACCATTAATATATTTTAAGTACAATCTGCTTTAATATACGTTTTAGATATGAATGGCAAAGATGTCGTACTTTATAGTACATTAATTCTAAAGAATTGCAAAAACATAGAAGTACCCCTCAAACAATGTTTATCCAAAAAGACACTACGAAATGAATATTTCTTTAAATATTTTTAATAAGCTTTTGTTAACACAAATGTACTACCGATCATTATCGTCTTTTTTATATTTTCGACGCTGTAAATATATATTATTTTTCAAATGTTGATAAAATTTAATAAATGCCCTAATAGTGAATACAATATATATCCTACTTGCTATTACACAAAAATAAAGTTTTAATTGCTCGCAGGGTATGCATCAGTATTTAGTTCTATTGTGTTTTCGTATGTGCTTGTTTATTAGGTTAGTTTAGCTGTAGAGTAATACAAACCTAAAGCTGGTAACATGAATGTTATTGCAGCTGTTTTTATTTTTTCATTTGTGTTGCTGTTATTTTTGTTGGTAATTTGTTTTTGTTGCTAACATTTATTTGTTCGTTGACAATGACATTCATATTCAACTGGCAATAACATTAAACGCACATACTATTACACAAACTTTAACACCAACAAATAAATTCTAACTTACGTGTACAAATGTTCATTGGGTCCCGTGGCTATTAATCGTTTATTTTGTTTTAGTCCTACGCAATTTTAAATTATGTACCTTCTTCTTTGTTTGCTACGAAAGCAAATACAATGGAAAAGTATTTTTAGTATCAAAATGGTCCTGGTGCCTGTGAAGTTAAAGTTGATGGAGGCTGTTTGGAAGTGTTGTGTTGTTATTGATCGATTAAACACTATATACTCCCAAAGGAGGCAGACCCCGGGTGCTTAGACATTTTTAATTTAATTAAAATACTTGATGCCCTTCAACGATTGTGCACTTGTTTGAAATTTTAATACATAAAATCTGTATTTCTAATTAAATTTATAATTTATTATAGAAAAGCTTTATAATTACCCTTAGTTTAATACTGTAAGCTGATTTTTTCCTTTAAATTAAAAACCAAGCCTTTACCAAGCAACGAGCTTGTTTTCCCCAATGATTTACACTTGACAATAATAATTTTTCTTTAACTGTTCTATTAGTTTTTTGAGTTTTTCAACAAAAACACCGTTTTACTAAAGTTTATAACAAATAGTTTTGTATAAAAACTTAGAACTAAAAATGTTCCTAAAATTGATAACAATAAAAAAAGTCGACTTAACCCAACCCACAAAAACGTATCCCATGAAAAATAGAATATTTAAAAGAACCAACTGTTTGCTCAACACCATAAAAACGTTTGTCACTTTAATCATGACAAATGCATGATTTAAAGTATTTTTTCTTACTTTTTGCTTTCATTGTTATATTTTTTACATTTATTTTATCTTTTTTTATTCCCACTCAGTGTCTGTTAACCACCTGTGCTGTCAGGTAGGCCTTTTTGGGAATAACTTACGCCATCGTATTTGCTTTGCAGCCGTAAAATTTTTTTAATTTTTTTATTTTATTTTTTGATTTTTTTTTATTATTTTAAAATCGCCTATTAAATTTTAACAATTTTTCAAAATTTTTAATTAAATGTAAAAGAAAAACATTTAATCTCTAGACATAAAATATAGATATAGTTGCAATACATTTTATAATATTAAAATTTTTTTTCAACAATTAATTAATAAATATTGGGCCTTCTTTCAAATAAATTTAACTTTCTTTTAACTGATTTTTTTAATTCTGTCATTTTGCATTTGTTACTTTTGCCAATAGCTTTAACGTACGAATATTTTAAAACAACAAACGTTTATGCAAAGAATTTCTTTCTAGTCTATATTATAGGGAAAACAAAACAAAACTCATTTATTTGTTAAAACTACATATTAATTTTTTTTATAAATATTTAAACAATTTCCCTTTTTTTCTGTGTAAGAAAACAACAACAAAAATTGTTTGTTAAATTTTTTTTCAACTAAAAACTTATACAAACAAAAACCTTCATCAAGTTTTTAACAAAATATTTTGTTTTTTTATTATAGAAACTCCCATGTTGTTGTTTAGTTTTTTTTTTTGGTTTTATGAAAACATTGCGAAACAACATCTACAATATAAAAACAACGGTTGAAACATTTTTAAAGAGAATAATTTTATTTTGTTCAAATGCAAAGCATTTTTTTGTTATTTCATAATATTTAAAGGTTTAAATTGTTTATTTAAAAGATTTAACCACTGACAGATATAAGTCTTAAAAATTAAAATTTTATCGAAATCTTATTAAAACTAATTAGTTCAAACTAAATGATTTCCTTTTTTGTTAACTTTAATTCCGGTAAAAGTTACTTTTTTTGCAGTAACTCTAAATACCCAATCAGTTTTTATGGAACTTTTTAAAATTTTTTTACTTTACGTATCAAAAAATTTGATTCTAGGAACTGTTGACCCAGAATGAGATATGAAACCATATAAGAGGGGAAAAAGGTACTTTTAAATTTTATGATTTTTTTTTTGCATTTATAAATTTATAAATTAACTTCATATAGATATGAAGTTAAGGATATTAATCCAAGTTAAGAAAAAAATTATTCATTGTAGCAAACTGTTACTTTTTTAAATTTAATAGTTTGTTTCCATTTTTTGGGTTTTTTGTTCTAAAAATGTCAAATTAGGATCTATTAATCCTGATTAAGATAGGTAATAATATAGGGAACGAATTGGAATTTTTTTATTTCTAAATTAAACTTAGATATAAAAAATATATATGTATGTATAACTAAACCCGTTTATAAAGACAGGATATTAAGTTAATACGGAGCTAAATTGTATAATGAAGATAAATATGAGACAAAACAAAATCAAATAGTGCCAAACTATGTCCTAATATTTCTTTTAATAATTGTAGATAAAATAATATAGACAAAAAAAGTTATTAATTTGAAAGGTAGTTAAGTGCTAAACAGGGCTAAAATTTGTACATACATTTTACACAGAGTGTTGGATTTTTTTGAAACAACTTGAATACAACTAGACCTAAAACAACAGTTTCGCTCTTTTAAAGTTTAACCCTAATAAAATAAATTAGACACCTGCTCAATCTTTTTCCAAAAAAACTAATTTTAATGTTTTATCTCTGCTTCAAAAATTAACCAGTGAGAGAACGATAAAATCCCATGCTGTCCCAACTGTTCCAGATGTTCATTTTGTTGTTATTCTTGTACGTATTTTTTATTCTTTCATGTTTTAACACTGTAGTTGTATTTACTGTTATAACTATATTAACTGTTGTTACTAAAGATGTTAAAATATTTAAACTAATTTTTGTTTCCTCTTTTGCAAAATTTATATTGTCAGGCTGCTGTGCAGTTTGTATATTTTAAGCCTTAATAACCCCTTTTTTAGTGTTTAAACTTTGTATAAAATAAAAACAACAACAACTCTGTAAAGTTTAAACACAAATTTAAAATAATAGAGTTACTTTTATGCAAAAATAATTATGTATATACTTCTTTAAAAGCTTTTTGTGTAGGCATTTGAAAAATATTTTTTTTTTAATTTAACAATTATAGCAGGTCATTTTAGCACATTTTCCACAGTTATCTGATTGCCGTCTAACAAAATAGTTAAGTGGCTTTATAAACTAATTAAAAGATTTTAGACTCCGTTTTTCAATTTTAAAACAGATCTGAACAATAAAAGTTGTCCTCATGTTTGAAGCTGTTATTTAGTTTTATTTGACCATTAAATAGATATGTACTGTAAGGGAACAATTTTTTTTAATATTGTTTTCAATAATATCTTTTTAAAATTCCAGGTTAGTATTGCTGTGCTTAAAAATATTTTCCAAACAAAATTACTTTTATTAATTAATAAAGCCCGATGAAGATTTGTATTTACTGTGAAATATTGAGACTAAAAAATACTTACAATAATGGGTTTTTTCTATTTTTAGTTAATGGAAAAGTTATTTTAGACATAATCAAATGCAACAATTATTTAACAATTTGCTTTTCGTCAGACATCGTCAGACAAAAATTGCCTCCTATTCACTTCTCGTTTTTCCTATTTTACCTTGGCTACTAACTATTTTTGCAAAACGCATTTCTAATATTTTTTATGAGTAAATAACTTCCGTGCGAAGCCGGGGCTCTCTGCTAGTTTATTATAAAAACGCAAAAATTAACTTTAAAAATAATTTAAATGA
>NDXZ01012112.1:0-10967 GCA_003055125.1 Paykullia maculata
ATATACCCTTGTCACCTCTGGTGAAGGGTATAATAACTTACTTTATTTCTAAACTTTGTGCACCCAATAAAGGTGCTGATTCAGAATTTTGTAAAGAACCATAATTATGACGATGATGACTACTTGAAGATGATGCAGCTGTCGTTGGTTGTGTTGTATTATAACTATTTCCATCCGCATGTTCATGTGAATGTTGTATAGCCTCTCCAAAGAAATAGTGTATAAACTCATCGATGAAATATATGGCAAAGAAACCAGCGCATAGTGAAATTTCAGCCCAGTTCGAATTCATTTGTTTGCGAACCTGCAAAATCATTAAATTTAAAGGAATAAATTATTTATATTATGTACAAATGTACATATAAAGCAATAAAATGGCAAAAACTTTAAACTTTATAAAAATGTTTATATTTTATACTTTTATTACGAAACATTTTAATTATTTCTCTATTAAAAACGAAGCTATCTTCGTTACTTTACAGAAGAAGGCAAATACTACATAGATCGAAATTGACCCTATATATACATACATACATACATATATTAAACCCTATTCAAAATATTTTTCGAAATGACTAAATATTTTATTTTCAACCATTGCATGGCGAATATAAAAAGGTAGGTGTATTTAAAAATGATGTACTGAAATTTATTAAAAACATGGTTTTCTATATTAAGGGTTTAAAATGTATGTATGTATGAGTTTTATCCACCACAGTTAGTTATAATAATAAATACCCAATTCTCATCTAATACCTTTGCCTACTCCTGTTGCAAAAAAACATTTATCAGTCACTTGCTTTTTGCTTACTCCTGTTACAAATAAAACTCATATTCAAATCATTTTTTAATGCAAAAAGATTTGTGTTCGAAAAATTTGTAAGACTAAAATTAAATACATACATATGTACATAAGTATTTATTACATAGCAATAAAAACCTTAAATTATTAAAGCTTACATGCATGTATGTATGTATGTATATATGTAAATACATATGTATATATGTATGTATAAACTTAAAGATAATCAAAACACAAATCACAATAACGGAAATTGATAACCCAGCCAAAATACCAATGTATGTACATTGTGTACACATACATACATATATGAATATGTAAAAATAAAATATTTAGAAAAATACAAAAGAAATGCCGTCCTAAGCAGTAGTAGTTGTATAGGAATGTTTGTACAATATAATTTTAATAAAAAAGGTAAATTCTAAATGTACCAAGTTTTTACCAAATAACCTAATCAACATGATTCAAAAACATAGTCAAGGACAACATTTTAAAATTTACGCCTTCAAACACATTTAATTTGAATATTAACAAGGATACATCTAACATCCCAAACAACCAAATAGTTCGCGTAGCACTGGCGTAATATGGTATGTAATAAAAATCGATTTCAAAAACGAATCGATTTGAAAAAGAAAAATTATATAAAGTCGGTTAGTACGTACATATGTATGTCTTCCTATTTAAAATAGTAAAATTCTTTAAACTTATTTGTTAGTTTTTATCATGATGCAATTGTACCATGGTTTTTATCTTGTTGGTAATTAGGTAAGTAGGTATGTATTAGATAAAAAATGTAACAGAAAAACGATCCAAATTTATTACATTAAATAAATAAATTTAAAAAAAACTAATTTTTTACTGTAATAGCATTGGGGCCATCGAAAATTAATTAACTTAATTTATTTTCAATCAGTAAAAATTCTTCACAATACATTTTTTTAATGTAGGATACCTTTTTTGGATATTTTATTTATTGTAATACCTTTATTATTCCAAAATATTTTCTATACTTGTAAAAAGTTTTGTTAAAAAATAATTTAAAATTTATGGAAGATACTCTTACCTCTGGCAATATATGGATTAGTGCTGTGGCCAACAATAAACCTGCACCAAAACACAACATAAGCGATGTGGTTAAAGGAAATCGTCGACGATTACGTTCGGATATAAATGCTGGTAATATACCAGAAATAAAACTGCCCAAGCCTAATACAACCATTGCCAATATTTTTTCAAATTCCCCTTTGTCATTTTGCAGCGCGCCATTAAAACTTTTTAATTTTGGCCATACCAATTCAAAATTTTGTGTTAAATTCATACCGTTTTCGTTTTTTCAACTTTATAGTTTAACGTTTATTAATGCACTAAATTAAAATTACTACATACATAAACTGTTAAAATTTTAAGCATAGCAAAAATCAAATCTTGTGAAGCTAGAGATAACTTCTCCTTCAGCAGTTTTTGTTTAGTTTCTTATTCGCTGATTTGTTAAATAAATATAATTGTTGTTGGTAGGCTTTCGTAAATTTCATATAACAGTTTGATTTAACTTTATCGTTTATTGTTTATTTTGAAGACTAAACATAAAAACTGTTTCACATCGCGTTTCTTTATTATACTTTTTAATATTTTGTTCTAATTTAGATAATTTTTTTTCTTTGTTGTAGTTGTTTGTACTTGTGTAGTTTTATTTTTACAACAAAAAGATTATTTAGAAGGCAAGTTAAGGTGTGTTCAGTGCTGATTATCGCAAGCAATTTGAAATTTAAATGACGTATAATTCATTAGAAAACAGCTGACTTACTAAGCAAATCATCTTGCAAAACATATAAAATGTTTTGTTTATTAATGCTCAGTAAGTGCTAAGACACTTGCGTTTTTAAAAGCGGGTTTTTGTCAATTACTACGCCAAATTTTATTATACATATGTATATGTTAAACATATTATTATAACAAAATTAAAACAACATGTTTTTGCATTGGGATAAGTTTATAGTTATAAAAATGTGCATTTCTATCTCTAGGCGAATTTATATCTGGTGGCCTCAGTTCGGAGGCTTTTATTTAATCCATTATTATTTATATGAAGTTTGACATGTAGCTTGCAAAGAAAAATAAATACATTTTTTTTGTAGTCTGTTAGGCGTTTGTAAATTCTGATTTTAAAGAATAGAGAGAACTTTTCTAGTTATTGCACCAATATAACAATTTTTTTACATAAAGGAAGCGTTAAAAGCTAATTTTGTTTTAATTTTCCCAATAAAATAAATATTGAAATATTTCTTATATAGCTTTAAAATGCACTAAGTAGCGCCAAAGAATACCCGAAAATTTTAAATGTGTATTTTTTGTTTTACGTACTTTTCAAAGTACGCAGAACATTTTGAAAATAGAATTCGGGTTGGCATTACTGATTTAGACTAAGAACAATTTATATATTTTTCTTCTATACATGTACCACAGACTAAACACATATACCACAGCCTGCAACATGTACCAGGGTACACGTAGATATGCCTGTGATATTGGTACGTGGTTAGTAATTTCTGTGGTTAATAATAGTTTCTCCTAAACTTACGGAGTTTATTAAAAAACTGTCGGCCAACGAGAGCTGTTGATAACAACAGCAACAAGATACGAAAAAAAGATCAAAAGTATAAACAAAACCATCTATCGTATGTGTATTATTCATATGTATGTACATATTATATGTATGTATATTATTCATATGTATGTACATATGTAGTATGTACATTGTACATGCATTTTGTATTTACTAAATAGATAAATACTATTTAGTATAAAAGATAAACAAACAAACGATTTGCATATTGTGATTATAAATTTTTAATTTGGATTCTAAGCAAAATACATTTTGGTCCATCCAAATTAGAATTTTAGTGGTCAATGAACTCGCTAAATATGTAGAACAAAAAACAAGCTACAACCTCTTGACTGTTAAATATCATTTGGTTTTTAGCAATTTATGTGGCCAGAAAGAGCAACAAAACTTTCGTATTAAAAATAAAAACTTTAATGAATTAGTAAAGTGTTTCAACAGCCTTGCAAAATATGAAAGGCCCCTATGTCTACTGTAGAAATGCTGCCGCTGGTATTGCTGGTGCTTGTAATTGCTTAACTAAGCATTAATTATACAGTTTATTTTTTTTTAATTTTTAACAGCACCATATTCTAAAGTAAACATTGAGACAAACGTGTTTTTTTAAGAAACTTTGTTAAACAAACGCAGTTACACATCTATCAATAAATACGTGTATTAAAGGATTTCTAATTACTTACATTTACAATACTTTTAATATAAGTTTACCTATTAAACTGTAACAATGGCTTTTAAAACACCGGATATTATAATATGGTGCGTATAATTTTTATCACAACACTTAGCTTTATGAAATACATTTGTATGTACCTACTTAAAATTAAATTATTATATCATATTTTTTTCTTAATTTCCTAAACAGCGGATTTTTCCTTGGCACCCTACTTGTCATTCACTTCTTTTCCGATATATTAAGGGGTGTATTGGGTGGCTACGATACAGAAAAAACCTTATCCCAACTGATAGAGTCACAGTCTAAGGATTATTCGTGGATATTAAAACTATTAGTTAATTGTTTTGGTTACAGTTGTGTTTTTGTACCTGGTTTTTTAATTTATAAATATGTCCAACGCACAAGTTATTTGGAATCGAAAGGTAAGTTTAAGTTATATATTATTATCCTCGATCGATTAAGTTTTTGGCGGTAATTTCTGATTCACATATTGATCAGACAGTGAAAATATGTATTTTCTACAATTACCTATTTTTTACTACGAATTTATTTCGGATAGTGCATTCTATAATTTCTTTTGTCTATAACAACGTTAAGCGGAGGGAACATATTTTCTGTCTTATTTCCATAGGCTTGTTTGTTTATTTTTCCCGTAAAGTTTAGTAATTGATTAAATACTGAGAGTATAGTAAGAGTAATAAAATACTCAAAGAATTTGTAAAATTTTTTTTTGCTGTAAAATACCCTAAAACATTGTACCGAGTAATTTAATATTCAATAATTTTAACCCGGAATACCGCCCGTTACCGCGTTACCGCGTTACAAGGCCCTGTGCCTTAAAATTTTAAAACAATTATTAATTAGGTCGTTTGAAGGCATATACTAGTTTTTTTGTGAACGATTCCAAACTGTTTACTCTTTTTTTTTTTTAGGGGTTTAACGAACATTTTTCTCCAATTATGTTTGAAAATTTTTTAAAAAATTCATAGTTTTATCTAAAAGTTTTTTTTTAACATTTTAATTTTTAGTAGAATTGAAGTTGAAAATTCTAATATAACATTTTTTTTAATACACATTTCAGACAAATCCTTTATACACAAAGCTGTTAGCATGTGTATAACCGGCAATAGCGGCAGCGAATCCGAACGAGACGAAACATCCACAAAAACTGTACTACCGAATGATTCAACAACTACAATATTAAGTACACCATCTTCCTCCCAGGCAGCTGTTGCAACAACACCTAAACGTTCTAGCTCAAATGAAGCTTTTCTTCTGCTTTGGTGTTTTGGCGGTCTTATGGTATCCTATCTAACCTGGGGCGTATTGCAGGAGAAGATTATGACCCAAGAATATTTTAATTTCGATGGTGTGTCATCTAATTTTAGGGACTCACAATTTCTAGTATTTTCAAATCGGATTTTGGCCTTTACCGTGGCCATTATAGTATTAAGGTACAAAAGACCACCTACTCGTCATAAGGCTCCCTTATATAAATACTCGTTTGCCTCCTTTTCGAATATAATGAGCGCCTGGTTTCAATATGAGGCCTTGAAATTTGTCAATTTCCCTACACAAGTTTTGGCCAAATCCTGTAAAATCATACCCGTCATGCTGATGGGTAAAATTCTATCGAAAAATAAATATCAATATTATGAATACTTTACGGCTGTGCTGATATCGGCGGGTATGATATTTTTTATGATGGGTTCGGCGGATAGTTCAAAGGCTAGTGGAGTTACCACAGTGACGGGTATATTTTTGCTAGCCATGTACATGGTGTTTGATAGTTTTACCGCCAATTGGCAAGGAGATTTATTTAAAGGCTATGGCATGACACCGTTGCAAATGATGTGTGGAGTAAATTTATTTTCAACCATATTTACGGCCGCCTCTTTAAGTGTTCAGGGTGGCTTTGTAGATTCTTTACAATTTGCTACAGAGGTATGTAAAAAAATATTTAAAGAAAAAGAAAGATGTAAATTAATACAAATATTCAATAACATTTTCATTTTTAATTCTAGCATCCCAAATTTGTGTTTGATATTCTTATACTGTCTATTAGTTCAGCTGTAGGTCAATTGTTTATATTTTATACGATATCTGTATTTGGGCCAGTTGTTTTTACTATAATTATGACGTTAAGACAAGTAAGTAAACAATTTGTTTAGTATTTATTAAAAAAAAAAAAACACCGTATGCTTAATTTCTTTTTTTGTGTTTCTATTTCAAAATAAGTATAATTAAATATTTATTCTTAATTTTTAGGCTGCTGCTATTCTACTTTCGTGTGTTATTTACCACCACAGCATTTCAGTGTTGGGTATATTTGGTGTTATGGTCGTATTCTTTGCCATATTTATGAGAGTCTATTGCAATCAACGCATGAAGGCCATTCGTAAGCGTGCCGAAGCCCATAAACCCAAAATGGCAGTATAGTGTTGTTGTTGGTATAATACTTATAAGCTGGTATTAATATTAATTCGAATATAAATTAAAACTATTTCTAATTTATACATATTACAAGCTTCTGGAAAGCAAAACAATAATACCATAAAAATAACGGCTCAAAATACGTGCTAAGTTTGTTTAGAATTACAATTTTGTTTTTTGTGTTAATTATATGTACATACATATGTATATAATTATTGTTTCAATGATGATAAAAAATTACTGTAAGAATCTACCAGAGACAAAACATCGAATTTAATTTGTTTAAATTAAATATAATAAACATGATTTTGTAGACTTATGTTGTTAAATACAAACAATGCAAATACCTAAAAAATAAAAATATTTAAATATAAAAAGTTATAATTATATAAAAAAAGGTAAAAAACCACAAAATTAAAAATTAAAACTTTTTTTAAATTATATGCTTTCAAATAATTAAAATAAGACCTGTGGAAGGCGTACCGGGGCTTTTAAAGTGTATTAAACAAAATTAGGTGTAAGGTTTTTTGTTTGTTTTGCAATTACGCTTAAATGGCTGAAACAAAGCTATAGACTTAAAATTGTCTGACCAACTCTTAAAACATTCTCCTTATTTGAGTTCAAGATGGAAAGGGTAGGGTCCGTGGCATCCCTGTGCAAAGGACATACATTAACTGTGGTATTTTTAAGGATGTAGAACAGCTATAATTTGCCGTAAAATCGATTTTCTCGTGTGAGATGCCACGACCGCCTTGATCCTACCAAATTTATATAAAAAATAAGTTTTAAAACTTCTCTTTGTTAGACGTTACATCTATGGGCACTGCAACACGTACAATATATATTCAACGCGATGCTGTATCGTGTTACTTTAGGAAATCTTGATCACGGATTAAAGTTCATACGAGAAATATTGATTTCAAACAAATAAAAAAAATTTTCGACTTGCAAAATTAATTAAAAACCAAGCAAAGTAGCTAAAAACGCCTTTTTAAATCAAAGCACAAAAATAATGAAAACACTGACGCGATAAATAATAAACATGTAGCAGACGAACGCGATTCATTACTACAATCAAATGTATTGCGATCCATATATCATAATATATGTATGTATATTGGAAGTGTAGCAGTGCCCTATGTAAGTACATCGTTTGGAAAATAAAACTATTTTTTTAGGCATTACTACAAATTTACCAACCTTATCCGGCAACACTACAGTACTGTTATTATATTAATAAGTGGCAAAAATTATATACATAAAAGTAATAGAGAATTATAAAAAGCACAAACTATGATAAGAAGTGCAAATTAGTTTATTAAAGTGGATAAATTTTAGCAAAACAATGTGAAAAATAACTGTAGGTAAATAAAAAGTGAACAACTTTTATCAAAAAAGACATTCCCCAATTTAAGCATTAACACTTAGGAAACAAAACAATTGATAACGCAATGGATGACAAAGATTTACAGTTAAATTTTGCTGATTTTTGTTTTGACCATTTTCAACACAATGACACCGCGAAAGATGATCAATATAGGACGCCGCTGGGTAGCAATGACAATTCACCTAATGGCAATGAGTCTGAAAGTATAGAAGTTGTAGAGACTCCTTCAAATACCTATCGCGGACCGTTGCAAGAAAGTACTATTAGTTCGGCCAGTACTAATAATACAGATATTTGTGTTTTGGATTCACATTATACCAATGAAGACTTAGAATTCTTACCTGACCATGTGCAAGAAGAGGAAGATGATGGCGACGCTGAGTTTGTGGAAAGTGAGGAAGGCGATGACGTATTTTTACGTGCCGTTGATGTGGATAATGATGAGGATTTTACCGTGCTACAGAAACCCAACAAATCTCGACGTTTGTGTAATTGTGAAGAATCCACCGAAGTACTAATGTTAATCAATTCTGAATATGAAGAAAAACGTGAACCAACCTATTCGGGAACAGATTCAGATGTTGAGGTACTAATGTCTGAAGAAATTATCGAATCAGATTGGTCGTCTGGCAACGGTTTAGAGGAATGTCCCAAAAAAATCACTTTGCATAAGGAAGCAAATGTTTTAAAATCGAATATAATTTGTGAAAATGAAGACTCCCTTTCCTGTCTGCAGCAATCAAGTGATGTTAATTCTGTTAAAACCCAGACTTCTACTGATTTTGATGTGTCGAGTGGGGAATTAGTTGCTGGTACAACAAATGATAAATACCAACATTTTAATAGAATTCAACTTCTTCAGCTCATACAAAAGCAAGAATTATGTATACAAGCTTTAGAAGCCAACGTAGAGCGTTATCAAAAGGCTCAACAACGTTTGTTTGACCATGTTGATGCGTTGCGCTTGGAACTAAATGAAATTCGTATCACACCTCTGCAGAATGTCGATCAATCAAAGGAG
This sequence comes from Paykullia maculata, assembly GCA_003055125.1. Lineage (NCBI taxonomy): Eukaryota > Metazoa > Arthropoda > Insecta > Diptera > Rhinophoridae > Paykullia > Paykullia maculata. Next base: position 8,940 of record NDXZ01012112.1, read on the forward strand.
TTTTAATTTTAAGTATGTTTTAAGTATAAAAATATTAAGTAAATTTTCCTTAGTGTGATATGCATGTTGCTTATTTTTATGCTTAACTTTACAACAACTTTATAACAATATCTAAAGTATTTTTTTTTAAGTTTTAAAAACATGCGCATATTTTATTTCTATTTTACTCGAATCTATGTAACTTGACGTTTTGATCATTTAGCAAACAAACGATCTCAAAACAAAATATTAGGATAATGTTTCTTTTCTTTTAAATTTGCAAAACAAAAATGTACCTACCTTTATTATATATTTTAGGTTTTTAAAATTAAAGTTTTACCGAAGTTCTAAAATGTAAAAAACATGCGTTATAAATATATTTTTTTAAATATTAATATCGCAAACAATGTACGCTAGTAATAAAATAAATAATTAATAACATACAATTTTTTAAACATAAAATTGAAATGTATTATCTTAATCACAAAAAACTAAAAAAATGCAATTTATAGGTAAACTATATAAATAAATAAAGTAATTTTTTTAAAAGTAAGTTCAATGGCTAGTGCAAGACCTTAATAAGCTTAGTAAAATTAGTACATATGTAGAAATTGTAAATTTCATATGCTTTACAAATTCCAGAACTAATTCTCAAATTAAATTTTTGTCCTGCAGTTTTTTTTTTCATATGTACTACACATCTTGTCATCTGTTTGTCAAACTGGAAAAAGTAATTAAAAATATTAAGAAAAGCTATCTTTGTGTATAAAGATCTCCTAAAACGATACAGCGGTAATGGTAGATGTCAAACAATAGGCAAAGCAGTTCAGTCAGTTTTTTTTTCATTGTAGCCCTCATATTGACCAGAAAAAAAAATGGCAACATATATTGTAGAAAATGCCAAAATTGTGTTATATACATTATTATACCCAAAGATTTTGATAAGAAATTTACCATTTGAAATTTATTTACTTACTTACTTACCTTAATAAAATATATATAGTCAAATTGTTTGAAAATTATGAAATAAAACTATGTCCAGATAATGATATGGATAGTAAACAACATGAGGTGTCTGTTAAGGGTTAACAGTGGAGAATTGACAATTTTTTTTAAGTCTGGTTACGCTGTTTAACTAAAAAAACATCAACTCTGTTTTATAACAATTAGAAAAAAGGTCAGCCATTTTTATTTGTGAAAAAATAAGTACACACGAAGAAAGTATTTTATTCATTGTGCATTTTTTTCGAGAAGAAAAAAGAAATAAATTTAAATCACTAAAATAATATTGGAATATATACAGTTAACTAAACAAAAAATTAAAGAAAACAGAAAGACTAAGCAATTCTTAATTTGCCCCAAAAACTTGGTAAAGAAATTTTTTTTAATTTCTAAACAATTGCGGTGAGTATATTATTTATTGATGAAAATAAAAATGTATAATTGTTAAAACACTTGCTTTTTAACAAGTTAAAATTTTTTGAAACTTACATTTATAAACTTTTTTTTTCGAGAGTTTCCATTTGTTCACAAATTTCAAAGAAAAATTTCACAAATTTTTAATAATTGATGACTCACAGCTAAATTTAAATATCTTATCTTTGTATGTACATACATACATTTGTATAAATTTTATAGGTACTATATATCAATCAAAACTAAATGCTCTTAGAAAATAACGCCATTAACACCTTGACCTTGGGCCAGACTGATATGACTATTATTTATTAAATTTATGTACATATACCTATGTACCTAAAAAAGCTCTTTAATCTTTAATTCTGCCCGTGACTTTCTGCGTAGACTAGAGCTGCAAAACTATCGATAGTCGGCAGCATCGATATTTTCGATAGTTTGACCAAAACTATCGATACTATCGAAGTTTTCAAGCGAATAGAATAAATTTTTATACATATGTTCATCCAAGTGTATACACTTTATTTAAATTAAAGCTAACTACTGATCCATTTTTACATGTAGAACCTTCAACTTTATTTATTACATATGTATTTTTTCTAAAAAAAAGCACAAATATTTTAAAATTTTGTA
>NDXZ01012113.1:0-23653 GCA_003055125.1 Paykullia maculata
TTTGATGTTAGCAGAATGTAAGAGAGTAAAAATAACGGTAATCTTGAAAAAAAAGGTTTTGCAAAATTTGTCTTTTACAACGTTATTCGCGGCTGTGCTTCAATTGTACGAAGACGAATTGCGTGTTACGTATTATGAAATACGTTTGCAACTGAATCGTAATATTATGTGGAGTTCAACTTTTAATAGAATACTTCTAGGTGCTTTGTTTTATTTTAACAATTAATGACGCAATAAAATATTATATTTTTAGTTGAACGCTGTATGGAAATACTAGTGATGGATCCACTAAAGCCTTTTTCGATGCAAGATACAAAGTTGAAAGAAGTGTTGGCCTTAAGCACAGAAACGTCAAAGACTTTTTTGTTATTTTTTTTTGTTATAAAAACATTATATAAATTTTTCCAAATTTTTCCACATTTTTACATCTTTAACAGGTGACCAAACTGCTGTAAATACCTTCGCTAGCTCAGATCATAGCAAGTTCACAGAAGCCTGCGCAAAATTGGTCAATTTTTAATAAGTTTGCATACATTTTGCCATTACTTTGCTGTGTTTTGGATTTAATTTGTTATAATAAGTCCTAAACTAATAACAATCTTAAAAATCTTATTTATTTAGGAATATAAACTAAAATATTCGTAAATTAAAAAGTGACGGATGTGACGGCTTGAGCCCTGATTTAAACATTTGGAATTTTTATACCTTTCACCACAGGTGACAGGGGTATATAAAAGTTTGTCATTCCGTTTAAAATTTCTACAATATTCATTTGGATATATTCTGAATTCTTATCGATAGGGAAGTCGACTTAGCCATGTCCGTCTGACCGTTTGTCTGTTGAATACTTTTCTAATCCCCCTAATGTCATACAAACCCGGTTTTGATATCAATCTATCAGAAATTCCCTCGAACTGCTTCCTATTGAAAACCAGTAATAGCGCTTAATAACTGACCGAGATATAAGGCAAAAGAGACTACTACAAATTTGTTTATACGAGTTTATATGAGAAATTTCACAAAAAACAAAAAAAAAAAAAAAAAATTAACAAGATTAACGAGCAAAAAAAAATTTTTTCAACGAGATATAAGCAAAAAAATTATTATATTTGTATGTAAGACATGTCTTTTTGGAAAATATGAAAACAATTTACTAATTGGCCCATAATCAGAGAAGATATGAGCGAAAAACTTATATGGATTAAATTATTATCATGAAAATTCTAGAAGACTTGATTTTTTAAATACCTTTCGGACATGGTAATACCAGTTCCAATCCTAAAAATAAATTTTAAAACTTATATATTCTTTATTGGATATCAAATGTTATTTCTCAGATGTAGCAAAATATATATAAAAATTATACGTGCAAAGCTCTTTGACTTTAAGTGCTGAGCAGGGGTTCGCAACTAAACAATCCGTATACACCATCTTGCATTTGGGTAGTTTTTTTTATTATGAATAATAAGTATCTTTCAATTGGTAAAACTAAATTACTATGTAAGGGAAAATATTGATGAACTTTCTAAAATCGCTAGAACAACATAAAATACACGTCTATTAAGTGGTTTTATTTGAGAAGAAAGGAATGCATTGACTGATGAGGAAAATTTATTATATTTAATTAGCAATATTCTTATAGAATTTTTCAAATCTTGTTAAATCATTAATATATTAATATAAAATAAATTTTTTTATAGATTTAATATTAGATCAAAAATATATTCAAACATTTTAAAACCATTAAAAAAACGAACAAATTAAAGTTTTAAATTACTAAATTAGTTTACATATAATTTAAATTCTCAAAAGGTCAGAAGGGAAATGAAAATTAAGCTGTTTACAAACATAATGATAAAGATTTTATTTATTTAAATATAAAAACATAACGTTAATAAATACATACTTGTAATAAAATTACCTAAATTTTAAACACAAAGTTATGTGTGAACGTACATATATATTTTTTTACATTTTTGTCACAACAATTTCAATTAACATTTACATACGTACATATATTTTAATACAAATACTTCATTTATATTGCAGGAAAAAAATATAAAAAAAAAACATTTCAAACAATATGACCCCAAGTTGGTAGACCAGTCTTGCATTTGAAACACCTTAAAACACCTGCGGATTTGCCATGACTAACAATGGCATGCAACAAATCTCTTTTAGCATGTTCTTTCACCTAAAACAGTCAAGACAATAAATTAGTAGTGGTATGTGTATGTGAGGAATACAAAGAGGAATATATTTGTATGTACATTTACATGTGAGTTTGTGCATATGTATATGTATCATTGTGCATTTTTCTGCCCTTGTTTTTCCATTTTATTTTTTGTTGTCGGGTGACTTTTGTTGTATTGCGTTTGTTAAAACCACAATAATAGTTACTCCTGGAACAATTGGCAACATGCAGCAGCATTTTATTATCCTTAGACCAACCGACAATGAAAAATTCATGACTAAACGTACTAGTGTACGTGTGTGTATGTGTGTGTGTGTTTGTGCCGACAAACAGGTGGTGCTAGAGTACAACTTGGTTAGTGACTGGTACAAACTGGTAAAATTGTTAAACACTTTGTTTAGTGTCAGTAACTTCCGTTATCCTGTTGTTATACTTTAAAGTATAAAATGGCATTTAAAATAGACGTTTGTTGCAATTGTACTGCTTGCTCAGTGTCTCGCTATCGTTCTCTCTCTTTATTTTTAATCGTATTTCGTATTCTTGTTTATTTAAATTACTCTGGGGAACATGTATTTAACTAAGAAAGGTACAAACTATGATGTTTTTAAAGTGTGTGAGTGTGTGTCAAAATAAGGTTATTCATTCCATAATTCGTAATTTTACTTTAACTGTTTACCGAACCATGTAGTAGGAACAAATTTACTACTTTTATTTTTGCAATTAGTCTTACAATAACGCTTTGGATATTCTAAAATCCTTAAAATGTTTGGTGGTTCTGGGCAGCATAAAAAACCTAAAGTGCGCCTAATCGCTAGAATAATTTTTGGTCATAATTGAGGTCCTCTTTGAAGAGCTTCGATGACTCCCTTTTTCAACAGAGAGTGCTGAGTCAAAGAAAACGGACGCAACGCTCTAAGTTTTAACATTTAGACGTTTTGTTCAAACGTGCTACTTAGCTTGGTAGTCCGGTATCATTTAAAGAAACAACAAAAAAATAAAATTGACAAATTATTTATACTTATCTTTATTGAATATTGATTTGAAAAATTCGAATTAGGAAAAATATTTTTTCTTTTTCAATACTCAAAAAAGATATTCCAAATACATTAAAGATATTCGAAAAAGCTCAATTTTCTGAAAATATCTTAACAGAATTTTTTTTTGAAAATTGGTTTTTAAATTAAAACGTCTTCTTCGGGGCACTCTATTTGTAGAGTCTATTAAAAAAAGGTCCCTTTCTCACGTATGTACACATGTATATACATAAATATGCATTATAGTAAATGTATGTCTGTATGTGTACCAACTAAACACAAGGATAAATGTAAATTAAACAGTCTTTAAAAAAGGATTTTGAGACAGGTATGTGACGTTTGACTTATGCAAAGTTAGTTTTACTTCCCCTTTTTTTTTGCTTTACTACATAAACATCTAAGGAAATGGAGCTTGAGGCAATGGACTAGTTGTACATACAAACAAACTTAGTATGTGTCAATGTAGGTGTATGTTAGTTTATTTCTCTACTATTTTTACTAGTTGGAGTTAATATGAAAATCTGTTGAGTTAAATAAGATGTTGTTAGGTTTTGATTTGTCTTTTGATTTTGTTCCTCACATACAAATTAACGTTTGTCATATGTTTGAGCAATAAAATAATAATTGAAAAATTTTCTTTTAATTTTGGGTTATTCCTTGGGGATCGGTGTGTATGTGTTTTTCTGTTAAACAATTTGAATTTATAATTCATATATTTCGGTCAATATTTCTCAAATTTGTCTTATGCTGTTGAGTATTTTATTGAAATTTGAATAATCAAATACAAACTTGAAATGGACATTTACAAACATTATTATAATTGTATTAGGTATAACTATTAATTCCCATCGTTTTACCCTAGAAGTAGTTTGTTGTTTCTATAAATATATTACTAGTGTCACTGAACTTTCTTATTCAGTTTGTGTCACTATTTTGAAAGCCTTGAATATTAAGAGTTCGGTTATAAAAAAAGGTGCGTTTAAGCAAAGGTTTACTTCATTATATTTTTGTATGTATACTTTGGTGGAGGTTTGTGGAAATAATGCGCAAGCTAAGCAAGCAACTGCTTATTAGTGATTTAAAAGTGGCGATTTTAATGTACATGCTAACGATCATCCCAGCCGAAAAAAGAGATATATTATTTGCTTGATTAAAACTCATTGGGAGCAGATCAAGTAACAATTTTCAATCTAAAACCATTTGACATCGAAAGGCGATTGCGTATGTTTGAAATGCTGCTTTAACATTACAATATAAAACCATTTATTTTTAGTTTTATTCTGGTTCAAGTTCATTTTTTGTTTTAAATGTCTAAGAAATTTATTTTTTTTGTATGTGATAATGAATGAATAATATTATGAAAAGTAAGTTTTTGTCGACACTAGCCGAGATGTATGCAAGGTAGAAAATATGAATATAGGCGACAATCGATCACCATACCCTATTTCCTAATAAACTGTGAGTTAAATAAATGATATTTACATCTAACACTAATCACCGATCAAGGAGTGCTGATGAGGAAAACCGTTGCTGGTTTCGAAAATGCATTCCACTCGGCATGTGTCGGCAAAAACTTACTTTTCCAACTATTATTCATTCATTATCACAGATAAAAACAATTAAATTTCTTAAAAAATGAACTTGTGTCAGAATAAAACTAAAAATAATTGTCTTAAAACAAATAAAAGTTCGTAAAAAAACATTTAAAATTCTAATAAAAAACCATTTTTATATTGAACTGTTGCGGGAACTAAAAATAGAATATGTTATGATAATCCGAAGCAAAACATCCCTATGTTGGCATAAGATGTGTGTAATCTTTTTAAGGCTGGTTAAACCGGCTGAAACATTCTCGGGAGACCTGCAGGAAATACATTTAATCTACTTAAAAAGAGTGTTGAACAGAATATGCGAAGAGACACAAGTTTATAATTTTGCATCAAATAAATTCTCGTCATCAGCGACGAGTTAAGTTAACTATTTAAAAAATAGTTGATTGGGCGTTCAGCCCATTCATCACTCCTTCTGAGTATGTTTTTTTCTATGCAAAAGGTCCAAGTGGAAAATACGCTTCATTTCAAAACAAGGTTTAAAAAATTGGCTTGATTCGTTTCTACCTTTAAAAGATGGTTAAGGAGAAAAACATTAGTTTTTCCTAAAAAACAATTTAAATTTATTCATATACCCAATATTAAATTGTATGACATTTTAAAATCAAAATACGTTTTATTTTAGAAGCATTTCATGCCCCTATTTGCATACAAAATTGTTCATCCGTTGATTTCGTTTAGTGGGAAATAATTTCTAAAGTAAATTTTTGTTTGTGTATGCATTATTCTCTACAGATATGTGTGCGTGTGTGTGTGCATATAGGTACTCCTTACTTGAATGTTTTAAAAACATACTTTAGTAACTCCAACCATTCGTTTAGCTTTTTTTTTTGTAAAGAAAGTTACATACACGTGGGTAATTACAAAAAAAAATTTGTTTCCATAAATAACAATTACAAATGATATATGATCTAATTGGGTTAATTAAAAGTTGGCTGGACTTACTTTTAAAAGCATGTTTTATTAGAAAGGATGTGTGTTTGTATGTTGACTGTGTCATTTACCTGGCAGACAACTAAAGATTTAAGAAAGTTTTTACAAAAATAAGCAGATAACAAAATAAAGTACAGACTGGGGTTTTAAAGTCAAGCACAAATAATAAATATTATGAACATAATAATTAAGTAATAAAAAAAAATGTTTATAATAATTTAAAATAAGGAAAATAAACAAATCTATTTTATTTAAATTTAGTTTAAAAATAATATTGGTAATACTTGCAATTAGTATGATAAACATTTTACATTTCTTCCAGTGCTGCTAATTTAGAGATCTAATCGCTAAATTTAGGGTTTTTAGAGTTAATCACGAAAAAAAAATTATTATTATCCCCTAACCTTGAGTGACAAAGCTGTATGTGTATAAGAGTATGCACAGCGTTGCCACTCCTAATACTTTGCCCTATCAAAAATTTCCTTAAAAACTATCGAAATCGCTTGCAATATTAATAAAAACAGTAAAGAGTAGATGTTTGCTTTGTAGGGAATTTTTTTCCAACTGTCATTCACTGTTTAAATTGGTGGATTAAATGAAAAACAAGTAAAATAGGTTCAGTCGTTAAAGCCTGGTTATTTTATACCCTACATCGCCAGATAAAAAATGTTGAATATTTTGTGCCGAATTTTATTGCATTTCTGACCCAAGTGTTAGGGCCATTATTACAACTTATCAATAGCTAAAGTAAGGATGTTATCGGATAGATAACTATATTTCCAATATTATAACTACAATTTAATCTAAAAGTAAACGATAAACTAAAGGGAAGTCCTTTTTACTTTTAACTTTTAACATAAGGTTTGTTAAATTAAGATTGTCTGTACTAGAAAAAGGGCCACTTTTTCTTTTTTAACTATTTAAACCTGCCTTTGGTATGTAAAAGGTTGTGGTCGGTGGTAAAAAAAAAACAATATTGCCATAATTTGAAAATTATAAAATATATTTTAAATTGAAGTTGTAATAATGAAATTAAATTTTATTGATCGGTTAAGCTAAAGTTACCTTGTGTTATTACACACTTTATAGGTAAGTTGTAATAATGGCCCCTAATATTTTTTTCACCAATGTTATGAATTAGATCACCAGATGAAAAATGTTGATTATTTTGTGCCGAATTTTATTGCATTTCTGACTAAAGTTGCCCAAGTCTTAGGGCCATTATTACAACTTACCAATAGCTAAAGGAAGGATGTTATCGGACAGATAACTAGTTTTTCAATATTGTAACTACACTTTAATCTAACACTTTAATTTAAACTAAATGGAAGTTCGTTTTACCTTCAACTTTTAACGTAGGGCTGGTTAAATTAGAGTTGTCTGTACAAAATAAAGGTGTCACTTTTTCTTTTTCAACTATTAAAACCTGCCTTTTGTATGTAAAAGGTTGTGGTCTGCGGTAAACAAAAACCAATATTGTCATAATTTGAAAATTATAAAATATATTTTAAATTAAAGTTGATATTGTCATGAATGGAGAGAGGATTGAGATCGTGAAGCCAGCTAGGAACCTAGGGATAATTTTTAATAATAGACTGACTTAGAACGATCATGTGAACTCACTGGTTGGGCAGACCTATGTGAAGTTACGCGCCCTCTGGTTGACACAATATTTTACCACTTTAAGGATACGAATTTTACTTGCCAAGACATATCTGATTCCTAGTTTGATGTATGGATGTGAACTGTTTGCAAGCTGTGATTCAATTAGCAAACGTAAACTAAACGTTTTATTCAACAATATCGTAAGATATGTGTACGGTTTGAGACGGTTAGATCGTGTTTCATTTGTTTCAAGAGTCTCTTTTGAAAATCTACACAAGGTGATACACTCTAAGACCTCTAAATATTTATTTGAGAGGATTCGTTTTTTCCAATCTCCAAGAAACCACAATATTATAATTCCAAGGCATCAATGCTAAGTTTCCGAATGACAATTTTTTGTTCATGCCGCTCGTCTTTGGAACCTTCTTCCACATAATCAACAACTTAATCAAAATGCTAATAGTTTCAAAATGTTTTTATATAACTTTTTCTCTTGATTTCTAAATGTTTTTATATACATTTTTTCTTAATTTTATATAATATTAATTTTGTTTCATAACTTTACTTTTTATTTTTTTAAACTATATTCTAGTTTGTAATTGTGTGTAATAAGATATTCTTTTACCACTTTACGTTCCTGTACTGTAACTATAAGAGACTGTCTTGTTGTACAGGAAATGAAATTAATAACTAAATAAATAAAATAATAATGAAATTAAAATTTTATGGATCGATTAAGCTAAAGTTACCTTTAGTTATCACACGCTTTAATGGCCCTAATTTTTTTTTACCACTATTATGAATTAGGATCAAAAAAAGAACGACCATTAAAAATTTTGTGGAGAGATTTTTGTTTACTTTAAAGTTAATTCTTATAAATTTTATCGCGCTTCCTATATTTTTTACAGTTTCATTAGTTTTGTTTCGGTCTTCCATTATTTCATTAAGAAGATTTATATTTTATTAAACTGAACTTCATTACAAAACAGAATTTTTAGCAGGTTAATTGGTATTTACCAATAGTTAATGGTAAATCCTACTTCATACAAAAAGAGTTATGGACGTTTAAACCCAATTCCTGAAAGATATTTTAAAAGTGCTTACTGACGTCACTAACCAAAAAAACAACCAATTTGGTTTGTTAAAAAATTTTATTAAAATATATTTTAAATTGCAAACTGTGTTTTAATTTAAAGCTTACATGAGCTTACATGTTTGCTTTAAAAGACAATTCTATGCCGATAAATGCAACTTAAGGTGGTCATCAAACTTAATCAAATGATTTAATTTAGGTTTTTATAACCTTTAACTTTTGTTCTTTGACCCTTAAAAAATTTCTGTTAAATATTTTTTATAATAAAAATTATTTTTATAGAAATTTTCAAAATATTTGACATCTTTAACTTTTTACTAGAATTTTTCTATGTCGAAGAGTTATTATTTTAGTTAGCGCTGATGTAATTGTAAATACGTTATGTCAACAAATTGATGTAAATTCAAATCCGATGTGTAAGGCAAAGTCTGATGCTCTGAAATTTTAAATTAATAAAGAAAATAATTAAAAATGAACACACTTTTAAAAATTTTTAAATACCAAAGAATATAATGCTCTTTTGACAGGACTTTTTACAAATAAAATTAGAAAACAGGCTATTGAACGACTGTGTAAATAATTATTTTGTACTAAAGTCCCATTTTAAAATGTAATATTTTGTTTAAATAATTTAATTTGTTTTTTATCGTTATATCAATGCTGACGGTTTTGCATTTACACATAATAAAAGTACATATGTATGCGTTATTACTAACTAACATTTAATGAATTTATAAATTTATTTAATAGATCTTTTGAAATCAATTAAATCAAATAATATAGTGTATTGTTTTGTATTGAGCGGGAATTTCCAGAATTTCCCGGAAAACTAAAAAACCAAACCGCTTGCTCGAGAAATGAAAAAGTCCGGGAAGAAAAATTCAAATTTTTACCAAAAAACATTAAAGCTGAATTAACCTATTGTGCCTGAACAAAAATTTTGTACGGACAAATTTTTTTTATATTGAGTTTTTAAATGAGAGACGCCAAACTCAATATAAAAAAAAGTTGTTCGTATAAAACTTTTGTTCAGACACAATGAGTGAATTCAGCTTAAGTTTTAATTTAATTTGTATTCCAGTACAACTGATTTCAAGCTAAGGGCTTAACTAAATAACCTTTATTTCTATTCTATTCTACTAAAACAAATTTTTACTTTAAGTTAAAGCATAAAAAAAAATCCAGTTTTCGTCAAAAAAATATTTATTTTAACAAATTTCTTTTCTCTTTGATCTTTTCGTTGTTCCTCTATTAGTAAAATTTACTAATTTATCATTATAATCAACAAATTTGAAACTACGCGTATATTTTCGCAGCACATTAAAATGAAACTTTTTTTGATTTAACACTTGCATATTTAAACAAAAAAAAAAGAAAAACGTTTCAAAACAGATTTGCATAACATTCTTTTGATTCAAGTGTAAATGCAGTCCTGATACAAAAAAAAAAACTGTATTTAGATTATCGTTGCTTTTGTAAAATTGTTAACCATATTTTTGTTTGTTTTTTGGCAAAACCAGTTGGTAGATAAAAAGATAGTAAACGTTAATATTATTGCATGTTTTTGAGTTATAAACAAGTTTTTCGTTTTTTCTATGTTTATTTTTTATTCACAACTTCCTGCAAAATAGAACGTATTATCAGAGAACAAAGTAGAATTTTATGTGAAAAGATGTTTTCAAACACTAATTTGTTAATGGTAAACAAAAAATATACACTTATACAAACCGCACCCATACAAACACACACACACACAGGGAGAAGTCAATAAGGTTCATTATAAAACAAAAAGTTGTGAAAAAAATAACAAAATAAAAGTAGATATAAATAAACTGAAAAGACGCCCACATAAAAAAGCAGGACAAAGGAAAGAAAAGAGTGTTACAAAGAACAGAATATAATAGAAGCTCCAGTTGCCATTGTATAGAGTTATACATAAATATAGATGTGATGGGCAAGTGATTTATTTTTGTTTTTTTTTCTTCTAAATACAGTCGAATATCGATAATTTAAAATTCAAGGGACTAGAGAAAAGGTTCAAATAATCGAGATTTCATAATAACGAGAGTTCAAATTATCAATAGGGAGATAGAAAAAAATTCAAATTAGAGTTTTAAATTATAGAGTGTAGAAAAACCAAGCTTTAAATTATAGAACGCTGGCGGGCAAGATGTCATTTCTATAAAGCAACACTAAAATAAATGATTGTTTTATTTATTTAAACAATTATTTTTAGTTTTCAAATTCGCAGAGCCAAAAAATTAAAGCGCGTTGGCGATCAATATGCAATTGAAATAATTTCAAATTACCTAGGACCAAATTACATAGATTTTTTTTCAATTTATTCAATATTTTTCATGGGACATGGAACTCCTGTTGTAAATTTTATTCAAATCAGAACAGTTTTTCCCCCAGTTTTTATCCCTATTCGTTTGAATTTTTAAAAAGTTTCGAAACGTATTCTTTTTTTTTAGAGAAGTGACGAACGTAGTTTTTTTTGCTTTAGTAGTTGTAACGGCCCTGAAATATAAAAAAAAATATAATTTTTACCCGTTTTTATCCCCCAGGCTCCCAAACTTCAAAAAAGTACCAGACACCTTTCTACTTATTTTTTGAGCAGAAAACGTCTTGTTTAATTTAGCAGATATAAGGTTACTGATTTTTCTCTGTATCACCCTTTTCACACTTTTTACCCTCTAAATATTTAAATTTTCAAAAGTCCATACAAAGAGAAATCCACAGTCCAAAGTTCAAGTCTCTAGCTCTTTGCGTTTGGGATGTGTAACGATGAATCAATCAGATTACTAAATGAAGTAAAAAAAAAATTTTTTTTTGTATAACAGTTTGAGCAGTTTTTGTCAACAATGACTAACACAATCTATCACAAAGCTGAATTACCATTAGTACTAAATGAAAAATATCATAGAATAAAAAGCCTAAGAGCTACATGGCAACACCCGTTTCCAATAGTTACAGTTGTGAAAAGAAATTCTTTAGATGTTGCGAATACCAAGAATAGAACAAAATAAAAATAATTTTATTTAAGCCAAAATTAAAGTTTATTCCTTAACAACAATAAACATAAAATGAGGAATGATAATCACCATCGCGTGCTTAAAAAATTAAGGAGTGGATGTGATTTTTATCATTTAAGGCATTAAAATTTTCCAAAAGAAATGACCATTTTGTGGTTGTTGTTGTACAAGAAAATATAAAAGAAAATAAAAAAATCCTGAACAGATGACCACAACGGTAGGAAAACATTTGTGTTTAAAGCATATGATAACATGATTGAGGGGTTCGCTACGAATTAGTTTGTATAAAAAGCAGAAGGTGTAATTTAGGGTAGATGTTTTACACACTCTACGAGTGTAAAATTGGCCAAATAGACAAGTAAATGAATGAAACATACAACCACTCCTCTAAAGGCCAAAATGAAAAAAAAAACTTTATTACATTTATCTTTTTTTTTAAATATTTTTAGTTGTTTATCACAGTCGAGAAGTCAGATATTATTAGTATGAGTTTGTTATTCGAATGACTGGCTGTATTTATTGTAAAAAATGAAACGGAAATTACAAATTTGTCGAAAAACAAATTAAATTTTGTATAAACTACAAACATATATGCTCTACTATATACATTTTAATCAAATAATAGAAGCATTTAAATACACAGTCGTCGTCCACGTGGCAATTTTTAAGATTTTTTAATTTAAACAAATAATTATTTCTTTTTGCAATCAGTTTTAACATCTGCTAATGATTTTTGCAAATCTTCTATTTTATTTTGTTTTTTTTTCAAAAGATTTTGATATTTTTGGGTCGCTGGTAATGGCATTTAATTATATTTCAATTTTCTTTTCTAAATATTTAAAATGATAAAGAAAGAATTTATTTAATTTATTAACAAAATTGTTTTAAATAAGCTTAACTTTAAAGACAGACATGATCTTTTAAATTTTTTGAAATATTTTGAAGGTAATTAAAATTAATAATTAATGTTATTGCAAATTTGATAAATGTTACAAAAAGAAACGAACAACTTGGAAAAAAGCTTTTTAAATATTTCTAAAATTGTTAATGTAATTTTCTTAGTAGTAAATATTGAAAGTAAAATAAATATCGGCAAAGAAGGGAAAACATTTTAAAACAAAATATGAAGGTAAAGTAGCTTCAGACTGTTCTACAAGTCGTTAGATTTTCATTGGATTTTTTAAAAGCAAAATAAAATAATTTTTGTTCCAATTGTCAAAAAATCAAGTAGATTTTTTTTTTCATTACATCTTAAGCCTACACTATTCCAGTTTCAATAAAAATGAAGGAAACACAACTCTGATACAATGAAAAGTCATATGTGTTTAGAAAAATTTTTTAAAATGATGAGACCCATACGACTGTCAAATTTCTATACGTACTTTTGTTTATGAATTACTTAAAATAATAAAAACTCAAAAATATCCTTTTTTTCCAATTAACAAAATTTTAGATTTTAATAAAAAAATTTACTTTAAACAAGTTGTTAATTGAATTAATCAAAATGTTAATTGAAAGAATATCAATCAATGTTGCCTCGAAACAAAGTCTCATATAATTGGGTGGTTTGTTACGTTAAGTGGTGTGTGACGCCTTTTTTAAATTTTTTTTTTGATTTCTTCCTCTGCTGTGATTCGAACCGGGGTACTTCGGTTTAAAAGTTCGACGCTCTAACAACTTGGTCTAGTGTAGCAACCGACTAAAATATAAAAAGCAATATCAGTTTTTAATATTTTAAAATTTTAATGGTAAAAAACCAATATTTTTTATAAAAGCTCATCTCAATTAAGACAGTTAATTGAATGAATTAATTATTTAATTAAATACAAAATTTTCACTTATAAAGAATCTAATTAAAAAAAAATTTGAAAAAATAAAATTGTTGATTTAATAATAAATCGAATTAATTTAAAACCGTAATTAAATTTAATTCCGAATTCTAAAAACGCCTTAATTAGAAAAAAGTGCCAATATTTTTTTCTGTATACATATTGTCTTTACTTTATTATACTTTCTCATTTTATTTTAGTTTTTGACCTAATAATGTGAATCTAGCTTTAACAGGATTTAACAAAACATATTTAATAAATTCACCCAATAAATTTCAATTAATCGATTTAGTAGATGCAAAGTTATGTACAAAAATATAAGCCAATCTTAAACAAATTTTATCACGAAACAACAAAAGAAGCTGCTTAAACATATTTACACACTTATTTTAGCTAAACATTTACTTACCAATTTGTATTGTGTTTGTTAACTTGTATTCTTGTATAAACACAACTCATGCGTGTGTGTGATTAAATGCCAATTTGTTGATAATTTTTAATGCTAATTTAAACATTTTGAAATATTTATAACTTTTTAACTACTGTTTAGATTTGTTTGAAATTTAAAACATTAAAAAGAAGGAGTCTGGTTGTCCAAAAAGTATTTTAAGCAGAAAATCGTTTTAGTTTTGATGTAAAAACAGAAGATTGTAATTGACAATCTCAATTTTGATTTTTTTATTAAAGTACAGTGATGCAAAATGTGGCGCAATAGGGCCATATGTGGCACTTTTGAATGTATGATGGCCCTGTGGTACTCTCTAATCTATTTTGGCCCTTTCAGCTTAAAATCTTGAATCGTAATATAAATCTTAAACAGTCCAGTACATTTTTAATGTAATTTTCTTCCTGCTTGGAACATTACTCTTATTAACAATATTGTTTTGTTTGTCAAATAAAAAAATCTTAACTTTATTTGCAAAAAATTTCAAATATTACTTTAAATTTATCACGTAGGTATATGTAGGCATATACAAAAAAAAATCATAATTAAGTGGACAGTCAAACGTTAATTAATAAATAAAATTTTGTGTTATAATGGTATTTGTAAAACATAAGGTGTGTTTTATTGAAAAAATTCACGTTCTGATTAATGTAATCCAACGTTGTCTTTAAAAAAAAAGATCCAGAATATTTAACACAGATTGGACTTTTGCTCATGACTAAAATAATTGGAAAATGGTTGTTGTTGCACTGAAACAATAAAAACAGAATTACATATAAAATATGTTCTTTTTTACTGCAATCTTATTAAATTTTTAAATAAATATAAAATATGTATTTAACAAAAAATACTTTGGAGCAATGTGAATTTTTGTTTATGTTCTAAATAAAATAAAACACATGTATTATTTTTATACCCTTTATACATGTGGTAAGGGTATATATAGGTTTGTCATTACGTTTGTAATTTCTACAATATTCATTTGCGACTCTATAAAATGTATATATTCTCGATCCTTATAGATAGGGAAGTCGATTTAGCCATGTCCGGTATTGAAAACTGACAGATCCACCAATAACCGGCTGAGATATAAACAAAAAAAGACGACTGCCTCGTTTTTTTCCCACAAAAAAATAATTTTTTTTCTCGTTTTTTTTTACACAAAAAAATTATTGTTTTGCAGCTTTGAAATAAACTACAAATAAATTTGAAAAAAATTATACCATTATATAAGATTTGGCCAAGGCAAATATAGCGCTCTTACTTCTTTCTATTAGTTTTGTTTCTATTTAAACAAAAACCTAATAATCAAATATATCTCAAATAATATTTTTGGCCCAACCAAAAGTATTTTGGCCCCTTGAAATCGTCAATTTAGCCAAAAACAAAAAAATTCAAAATGCATCACTGTTAAAGCATGCTTACAGATAAACCTGTTTTTTTTTTGTTATTAAACACTATGTGACAAAAATTTTATATTTTTAAAATTAATTTAACAAAAAAATATATTAAATAACTTTGTTGGAAAACTTAAATCTGTTGTACCGTTTTAACCTTTCGACACACACATGCTTCGATTGTCACACTCGTAACATTTGGATCTGGTGAGACCCACAATATATTTTTTTATATAAGTTTATTATTTTATAAGTATTTATGTGGAAAATAATTAATTTTTTTGATCTGTTTATATTATGACAGTTATATTTTATCTTATTTTGCTTTTTAGCATATGTTTTATGAACTACTTCAATAATTAAAAATTTTACCAAATTAGGAAGAAAATCAAATGAAAATAACAATTTCGTTTTGTTTGTACCACCCTGCTCTTTATTTTGCAAAAGTGTTAAAAAGTAACACACTTATATTTGTACTAAATTGTTAATACACTTAAAAATTTTGAACCAAAAAAAATTTTTTTTTTTTTTTGATTTGAAAATATGTGTGGGTCCATTCAGACTCATGTGTTACGAATGTGATGTGTACAAAATAATGTCCTATGATTTTACTCGCATTTTTATCAGTTTTATTTTATACATTAATAGGTAACAATATTTTAGGAGGGTACCAAAGGTTTCAAGTCTGAACCTAAATTATTAATACATTTAAATTAGGTTTAAACTTAAAAAAAGGTCTGTCCAGACACATATGTATGACAGAGGGTTAAGAAAAAATATATATAAAATATGTGTTTTAATTCATTTTTTTTAATTAATATGAAATTTACATTTAAAACTCTATATTTATAGAACTAACGATAAATTCTAAAATTGTTTAAAAAAATTTTTGCATAATTAATTTTAATAGAAAGTTGTTGCTAAAATTGACTTTGTTTTAAAAAAACTAAATTTTTTTAACTTTCATATTTATGTAGTGATATTTAAATTGCAGTTATAAATAACTTTTAATTATTTGTAATAAATCGTAAAAAATTTATTAACACTTTCTTTGTAATAAAAAGTGTTTAAAAAAACTTCAGTTTTTTATACAATGTCTGTTGAAAAAACAAAAATTTTCCCATTGAAGAAAAAGTGCTGTAATTTTTTTGTAATAGAAAATTTAAAATAATTTACTTTTTTTTTTTTAAAAAGAACGTTTTTTTAAACCATTCTAAAAATCGTTTCTATATAAACATTTTTCACAATAAATTAAAAAAATAGTTTAAAAATGTTTTGACATTTCATTAACCTTTGCATATAATTTTCATTAAATTTCGACTTATTACAAACAAAATTAAAAGATAAAACATACCCCCCACCACGCTGCTGTTAATGTATTTAAAAATCTATCTGGAAATCTATAAATTTTATTGTAAATTCTGAAAAAATTTCAACAAATTAAATGTTTAGGAAAATATTATAAACCATACAAAAAAATAAAAATAAAAGACATGTTGACAGGCACCAATTGTCAACAAATAAACAAACAAACGGCCCAACCAACCACAAAAATCTAATTTTCCTAAAATTACTTGTAGATTAGGGCTGCAAGTTCAAGAAAGAATAAAAAAAACTCTTAAATTATTTGATGAAATAAAGGTGGGGGATAAAAAGCATTGACAAACGTGCTTTGATGTCGAACAACTGTCAAAGAAAATTAATGAGCACACAACACACATTCGCACACACGCACCAACACTCATGCTCTCAATCAGACAAATTCATGAGTAGTGTTCAATAGTTTATTGTACAATATTTTCGAAGTGAAACTAAAAGAACCAAATTAAGAATTATTTGAATAAAAGAGGGAGCGCTACAAGATGTGTGTGTGTGTGTGTTGTTAGTGTTTTAATCAGAAATACACTTACGAAGGGTTTTCTTGAACATGTGGCGGCATTAACTAATTTTAATATCATCAAAAATTAATTTCATTAATTCGATTAGTGGCCTTCCACAGAATACCCAGGTTAAAGCAAAGAAATAAATAATGAGAAATTGTAGAATGAGGAAGTAAAAGAAGAAAACCTGTACTTTGAGAGGCATGGAAAATAAGAAAATGTACAAATCAATGAATTAGAATTTTATGCAATCGAAACCTTTGGCACACAACGAAATCATGAATTGTGTTACTGGAATATTGAACTTGAAGGGTTTCATAAAATCTACAAATTTGTTGTTCTTAAGGGGGGACTTCGAATTGTTCTCATAAGCGCATTAGCGAAGGTTTTGTTTCTATTAAGTCAAAAAGCTAAAAGAAGTTAAATAATCTTATAAGGGAAAATGTTCGGTAGATGGAAACTAAGAGATTTTTAAAATATTATTAACTTTATAAATGTATTTAGTTGCTAAATTTTATATATTTTTTAATTTATATAAAAATTTTTGTTTTTGTTTACCTTTAAAAAAAAATATTGTAGAAATTCTTTGTTTATAAAAATTAAAGAAATCTTTTCTTTTGCTTTAATTTGTCTAAAAGCTTTAATTAAGTTGAATTTTACGTAATTTTTCTATTTTTTTATTTTAATTTTAATTCTCTTCCTTGTTTCAATTGTTGTCTTCTTGTCTAATTAAATTTTACAACAGATACTCGTTTATCTTGTTTAAAACACATTTAATTTAATTTTTTCATTATCATTTAATGTTTTTTTTTCTCTTCTTTTGCATTCAACAACATTTTTATTTACCTCAAATACATTAAGATTTATGTAATTGTCTTTACGGTTGCTTTTCATTTTTCCTTAATCATCTTTTTATTCATTGTGTGTCTGTGTCTGTATGTGTGTGTTTATATTATTTATTGTAATACTATTCGTTTTTTTTATTGTTGCTCTTGTCGTTTTTGTTTTTATTGTTATCCTTAGCACGTAATTTAAATATGAAACATATGTATGTTATTATGCTGCTTTTATAAAGCCAATCTCACAATTTGCATTTTATGTCTTTAGAAAAATTTTAAGAAAATATTTAATTTCATAAAGGAGTTACTAAATGTTTCTACATACATATGTGTGTATATGTTAGGTATGTGTTGGAAAATGTAATTTCGTTGCTTTTCTATTATTGTGAAAACAATTTTTGTAGTCGTATGGGATCGAGATTCTTCAAAGATATTTGGTAGAATGTTTATTGAAGCAACATTTTTGAATTAGCAAAATTGTCGGGAAATTCCAAAAAGTTTCTTAATGAAATGTGACCTGATTACCTTCTTTAATATATAATTTAATTATATCTATTTTGCTAAAAAATTTTAAAATTAAAAATATCAACCTATTTATAGTTAAATTTGAATAGTATTAAAGTTGTACTTATTTTAATAAAGGTATGCGTTAAAGTACTATTAAGTGCATTACTGGTGGGGTGTGAAGGAATATTAAAAAAATTTGCCGCTCTAAAACTTCTTGAGGGCAAATCAAATTGTATTTAAATTAACAAATCAGGTTGATTTCAAAGTCAGGAAAATTAAAATAAAATAAAAAAATTCACATTATTTATGGTAATAATAAATGCGGTGCCATCACTGATAAATATGTAATTTCAAGGTTGTATAAAATAACTTTTAATAAAATACAGTGCACTCTATAAACACAACTAATAGAAATTTTGGCCGTTGCGAAAACTGTTGTTGTTGTGATAATCAATTCTCAATTTTTAGAGGCGCTAATTTTCTTTTATGGTTTAATTTAAAAAAAAAAATTAAGTAAATTTATCACACACTTAAATGATTTATTTTTAATAAACTCATTAATTTTATTAAAAAAAAAGACATAAAAACACTATAAATAAATAAAAAATAAACATTCTAATATATGTAGGTACAACGGTTATACAGATTTAAATTTGTAAACATAAATGTTAAAAAATTATTTAGAAAAATCTAAAATTTTTGACTGTGTTTTATTACATGAAATATTTTTCTGCACTGCAGTTTCACGAAGATTTTGAAGAAACATAACATTTTTTAAGGATATTTTATTTTCCTCGGCCCATTGAAGACATCTGTATGTTAAAAGAATCAATAGCATTCTGGGATTTAATTATGGGAAACGCTGAAGTAGTTAGTATCAACATTTTCGATCTCGTCTTCGCTTTTAATTTCGAAATATGTAAATAAAAATGACAGAAAAGTTGCGATAACTGAGGTTTTTTTTTGAAAAGTTGCGTGTGAACAATGCAAACAATTTCGGGTTGCAATAATCGAGGAGTTGCGCCTATAAAAAAAAAATATGTAAAAGAATTTTAAAAAAATGTTGGAGTTATTTAAAAATGGCTATTTTTATTTTTATTTAATTATTTAACCTGGGCTTTATTTCATTGATGAAAATATTTGGGTGTTATGTAAATGCTTTTTGTAGTTATTTTATTTCGGCAAGAATATTATGATACCCCTAACTTACAAAAGTTTCTAGAAAAAAATTTATCGGAAAGGAATGAAAATTGTTTAAGCTTTAGTTATTGTTAAATTTTGCCTTTGCCTAAGAATACATTATTTTAGCCGAAGTTTGGGACGTTGAGCTTTGGTAGGTTTTAAAAGTCGTCATTGCTTGATATACATACATTTAATTATTTCTGGAATGGATGGAAAAAACTTTATGTTACTTTCTTCTGAAAGTTCTTAATTTAGCGCTGCAGATGAACAATTCATCAAATATACTCTCAATATATACATTTTGTTATTAGGTTTTAAATGCATTGAAATATTTGTTTTAGATGGAAGTGGTTCTTCTAAAATATTTGGTACAAATCAAAAATATTGGAAATTGAAAGATTGCAAAAGTGTTTCAATAGAAACAAAGTTATACATTATCATGTAAAAATATTTCTTTAACAAAGGAACGCAGTACAATGAATTTTCATAGAATTATTAATTATTATTGGTATAAAAAGTATATTTTTCTCAAATGTAATAAAATCTTTTTATTACTAGAAGATATTTCAAATTTGCTGAAATTTTCCATATATAAGCCATATTATCCTTAATAGCAATACAAAAATTAATGTTACAAGTTTTACAATTTTACGCCTACGATAAAAAATGTTACGATAAAATCGTAGCTGGTTTCGAAAATGCATTCCACTCGGCTAATTTCATATGGTAAAAACTGAATTTTTAAATGAAATAATAACATTCTCAACATATCACACTTTCAAAAAAATAAGAATTTTAAGCCAGAATAAAATTCATTAATAAATTTAAAATAAATAATTTCAATAAAAAATATGAAAATATGACAATTATAATGTTATTTAGTTTCATGAGACTCTATTTTTAAGTATTCAAATTAAAATAAGCGAAAGAAATAATTGTGAGCTATCTATGTACCTTTACGCCCACTTCCCATATAAGGCGTATTCCTTAACTAATATTTTCTTTAATATTTTATTAAAAGTTTTGAATCAATATGAGACTGTTTGTTCTTCATATATAAAATTAAAAATATGTAAATAGATGGAAATAAGTGTGACATGCCCACCTCCCATTAAAGGCGCATTTAGTAGTTATACATGATTCAATACAACCAAAAATTTTTTCAATGTTTTGTTATAAAAATAGTTAAAAAATTATGTTTGAGCAATTTGTAGATTTTCAATAAATTTCATTCGGTTAACATCATTGCAAAATATTTGTTTGGTTAAATTAACTGACTAAATATGGAACTAAAAGTTATGCCTACATAAAATAAACTTAACAATTAAGTAGTGGGTCCTTTAGAATAAATTAGTTTTTGATTTTCAATCCGTTATTCTCTGTGGTATAGAAATAAGCTTTTTCCCTAAGCCCAGCATTTTATTTTCCGTATTATGCAGAATTAAAGATTAAATAATTGTGGGGATTGAATGATACACACGCACACACACACACACACACATACTTAAATGCAAAAAGACAAACATTTTATACTTTTAACAGTTTATATATTTAGCATACATATAGATACAGCCATACATACATATGTATTTATGTATGTGTTGAAAGGTAGGTATTTAAAGCCCTGTAGTTTTAATGTTACACAAGATTTTTTATTAAGGTACAGTCTTATCTTATCATGCCGTGTAAAGAGTAGACAACCGTTAGTTAACTGTTAGTTATCTACCACTAACCACGGAAATGGCTTTAAAAATATACATACATATTTGCTTTTTCGGTTTCAAATAAATGGTAAATGAATTTCATCACATACATAGTTTATTTCAGTAAATTTTCTAATTTCGATAAAAATTTCAGAACTGTGGGGAACTGTGTGTGTGTGTCAGTTAAGTGTGTGTTAAAGGTGTGTTTATGCGTGCTGGTTTTTATTTAATTCTATTAAATGGTGTCTTCTTTTTACCTTTATTTAACATTCCCTTAATGCCAACTTTTTATTTTATTTCATTTAATTTTTCTTTTTTTAGACTTCATACATGTAATATGTATGTATTTTGTTTAGATACGAGTACAAGTTGAGTACAAAATGTGTGCCAGCATTACAAGCGTTAAAAGTCACGCCACCAAAAAGTATAAAATTTCCTAATTGTTCTTTAAATAAAAGAATGTAGCACATTATATACATACATACACACATAAATATATTTGTATGTATGTATATTAATACATAAGGGTATAAGAATTACGTTTGAGGGTGAAAATACTTTTGTTTTTGAAAGTATTTGCTAAAACTAAATATGCACGTATGTTAAATTTTCACCTCATTACGGGATAAGGAAATTTAAAATATGTAGTGACTTAAGGTTTAAGGTATTTGTCTTCAATAATTTAAAATAAATTGTTTAGATTTTATGGTTTTAATGTGTGTTTATTTTGAATACATATGCACTATATTTAAAAAGGTTTGACGTTGGAAGTAGTTTTAAAATTCAAATATTTAAAATAAGTTTTTGTTAAATTTTTAGATGAAATCATTTACAGTGCCACCTCGCTTAATTCAACCTTCGATAAGCGCAACTCCTCGATTATTGCAACTCGTAAATTATTTGCATTGGTGACTCAGTTAACGCAACTTTTCAAAAAAAAAAACCTCAGTTATCGCAACTTTTCTCCCAAAATGATCAGTTTGTCAATTGAAGGCGAAGACGAGATCGAAAATGTTGCAGAATGCTATTGATTATTTTAACATTTGTCTTCAATGGGTCATGGGAAATAGAATAGCCTTAAAAGATATTATGTTTCTGCAAAATCTTCATGAATTTGCAGCGCAGAAAAATATTTCATGTAATAAAACACACACGTTGTACATAAGAATGTGCATTTTTAATTTATTTATAGTGTTTTTTGTTTTTTATTAATAAAATTAATGAGTTTATTTTAAAAATAAATGATTTAAATGTGTGATACAATTTGTTCTTGTTCAAATAAAACCATAAAAGTGAATTAGAGACTCGGTTATCGTAAAGGCCAAAATTTCTATTAGTTGCGTTAAGCGAGGTTGCACTGCATCTACTTAGGAATTTATTGAAAATTACTTCTTGTAGACAATTTACAGTAGTGCTTGTAGTGTTCAAAAAACTTCTCTTACATCTACTTTTAATCATACGGATCGTCCTTTAATAACTTTTTAAGTCAAGTAAGCAATGGCCGTCCGTGCGTCCGTTGTTCTGTCCGTGAAAACAATGTCAACAGAGAACAAATCATCAATTTAAATATGTATGCTGTTGTCCAAAGTTTCTTGGGTCTTGGGACAAGCCTCTTGATTTTTTTTAATTCAGTTACTTATTTCACCCGGTACGCAAAGTAATTAATATTCACATTTACAAATATTCGACGAAAACAAGTTGTATACTCCCGAATTTCACTGGTCATTGGGTCTATTATTGGTTAAGATTCCATAAAACTTATGTAACTTATAAAACATACACTCAACTCTTACAGGCCCATAAAAAATAACAAATAAGATAAATAGGTATAGAAACCTCTAACCGAGTAGGTCGAATAATAGTTGGTCTCACTTAAATGGATAATTTTTCGACAACATTTTACGTAAACACAAATCTCTTTGCACAATTTTTAATGATCAGTCGTAGCTTGCAAAAAAGGCCCACTCCCGAACATAAACTTAAAGTTAATAAAACCGTTAACAATATTTTCAAACTTTGACTGACCTATGTCGCGAATGCAATAAAAGTTCTCTGCAAATCATTTGAGTTTTTCATATGTTGTGGTGCTGGAAATGCTATGGCTTAGGCCGACTATAACTTTCTTTCTTGTACTCCAGATTTTACCTATACGCATGTAATGTAATATGTAATAGGAATATTCGTTTAATCGCTTAAACGCCTCTTTATACCTCTTTAACTTTAAATTTTATATGAAAGTTTACAAGTTAAGGAGATATAAGAGGCAATTAAACTAATAACCCTAATATATAAATACTTATAAACATATAAAGACTTTTTTTCACATAAAATCAAATTTTTATACCCTTCACACACACACATGTGTTA
>NDXZ01012139.1:0-10824 GCA_003055125.1 Paykullia maculata
AACAGAATGTGGACAATTTAAAAAAGACATTGAAAAATTATCGAATCAATAAAATTTAATTGAAGCACAATTTTGCTTTTTTATTCAATACTAGCAGAGCGCCCTGGCTTCGCACGGAAGTTATTTATTAATGAAAAAAAAAAATTATAATGCGTTTTGCGAAATACTAACTACTTTCGCAAAACGCATTTCATTTATTTCGCCAAGGTAACATAGGAAACATGAGAAGTGAATAGAAGGCAATTTTTATATAATTTTTAAACAAAGCAATCTTTTTAGCGAATTCGTTTATAAATTCCAAGATATCCGACTCCCAAATATCTCAATTTATGTATTTTCTTTTCATGGGCGGTGCCACAACCCTGCTCCGATCAAGGCAATTTTTGCTTGAGTAAAAAGTTTCGATACAAATGTATAACAGTTTCGATACAAATATATAACAGATCTCAATCAAGTATATTTATAATTTATTTGAGCTGTATATTAGGTGCCACGCCGCCTTATATGTATGTTTTAGTCGGTTTTTGCTTAAATACGCTTACAGATATCGAAGAGAGTTACGCTAAGTTTAAGATGACAGCTATTACAGTTTCTCAAATATCTTAAATAATATATTTTTTGCATGGACACTGCCGCACCCCCTGCTTCGAAAATTAGTCGTATTGAATAAGAAAAATTATATTATTGTTAATCGTACCAAAGTTAATCCTACAACATTCTAAGACCATTGATATAAAAGTTTTTAAGATATTCAATAAAATGTATGGGTGGTGCTACACCCCCTGCTCCGATTCTTACAATTTTTGGCACGAAAAAGAAAAGTGATATAAAAATTAATCGTACAAAAATTTGAGACCATAGATATAACAGTTTTATAA
Source organism: Paykullia maculata (assembly GCA_003055125.1). NCBI lineage: Eukaryota > Metazoa > Arthropoda > Insecta > Diptera > Rhinophoridae > Paykullia > Paykullia maculata. The sequence continues at coordinate 879 of NDXZ01012139.1, forward strand.
ATATGGCATAAAATATGTTTTGTTTGTATGGGCGGTACCACATTCCTCGATCCGATCCTTAACATTTTTGGCTCGAATAAGGAAAATGATATAAAAGTTAATCGTATAAAATTTTGAGACTATTGATGTAACAGTTCTCTTTACATATCATAAAATGTATTTAAAATGTGTGGGTGGTGCCACGCCCCCTAATATTTTTCATAGAAACCATCTCCTAAAAATTACGAACCAAACAAAAAAATTCAGGCAACTCGACCCAGCCGTTCTCAAGTGATGCGGTTACATACATGGACCATTTCATTTTTATATATGTACATATGTATATAGATTTGGTTAATGTGTTTCCTTGATTTCCACTTAATTGACCACCTCCTGTGAGAATAGTTTCGTCAAACATTATAAGTAGTTTTTAATGCTGCAACATGTGACACAAGATTCAATAGCATGTTGATGACATTCAAAATCAATGAAGTGAAAATTGAAGAAAAACTAATATTAGGAAGAAGAAGAAAAAAAAATAATAAACGAGATCTTAATGCAACTTTTTGCGTACGTTGTTTTACTTCCTGGAAACGAAGAAAAATAGTTTTAGTTGATTTTTTTCTTTTACTTAAATATTTTTTTATTGATTCCATTTATTCAAGAGAAATAGAGCAATGAATTCAATTATGTGATTCAACTGCTGCAAAACGCAATTGTTGTTGTTGTGTGTGTCTTACGATTTGAAGAGCTTGAAGGAAAAATTGTTAAGGTTTTTTATGTTACAAGGACGTGTAGAGAAGGAATTTCCAAAAGAAAAAAAATATATATAAAATTACATGACATAGAAATGTTTTAGCGTAGAAACAAGAAGATTTTTAATCTTTAAGGACATAAACTACAAGTATTAGTAATCGCCCGCGTTTTAAAGAAAACCTAAAAAAATGTATTTTAATCCATTAAGCCGGTTTTTGTTATTTGGTAACAATCATAAGCAAGATCAAGATAGTTTTTTTTTGAAAGCTATTGTGTTTATTAAGTAAAGATTTTTAAATTGAAATAATTTAAGGCACACTTAGCCATTTTATGAATGGAGAAAAGCGTCAAGTGTATAGTAAAAACGGGTAAAAGAGGTAGAAAAAATTATAAAAAGGGGTAAAAAGCGCTAAAAGGGTATTTGGAAAAAACAAAAGGGTAACGAGATAAAAAAAAGCGTCATAAAATACCGGAAAAGCGTAAAAATGGGAACACTGACAGTAAGCTTAACCCAGAAATTTTAATATTTTTTTAAATTTAATGAAATGAAATTTGTAAAGACTTTAAAACTCGATTTATATTAGCCAAGTTTTTAAAGGCTAAAGCAAATTCAGTAACTAAACTTAATGGCTGCCAAAAAAGTGCTCTGAAAATGCAGCTTCTGCTCTAATGGTGTCCGCAGTTAAAAACAAATTGGTAGTAATTTGAAATTTATACATAAAAATATTTATTTTTATTGATTACTTTATTGGCCCCCTACTACGCAGTGTTAAAATTTGATATGTGTGATTTATTATGCAAAAAAAATTTAATTAATTTTTAAATTTTATAATTTACTGCCATTTTTTCATTAAAATCCAAATAATTTGTGGTTTATTGAATACGTGGCAAATTAAATTCTCCTATAATTAGCCAGACTCAGACAAACTGTAAAGGAGTGAAGTTAAAAAATGATACAAAATCAAAGAATAGATAATTTTGTTGTTCCCTTTTTTTAACAATTCGAATATCGTTAATACAAGATGGTGGTAAATGGCACTACTGAAAGCTTAACTCTTATTTCTTATCGTTGCTTTAATCGCACGAAACACTTATTTCATGGCACAACTTACGATTTTTCTAGCGAAAACCCACTACTCAATTAAAAAACCTCATAATTAAACACCCTATACAAGACAGTGTTCAAGTTGTTATTCATTAAATTTAATACAAAAATAACTTCAAAAAGTATCTATTTTTTATAGTATATGCTTCGTATAACATGTGTCCACCTCTTCTTTTTTACATTTCATATTAATGACAGCAAATTTAAATTGCAATTTCTGATTGCTTTTGCCCAAAAATATGCCCACATGACCACTTTATTAAAAATAACCCAACCCATTTACACTTTTATACAGTAAACAAAATTACAGTCAATTGCTATGGTATTATTGCGTGCTATGGGCAGACATATTAATAATAACTATGAAATATTTATTTACATGACTTCATTATGTTATCCCCAATGGCCAAAACGTATGTATATGTAAAATGAATATTAAGGTTACATCAAGTTTTTCAACAAAACTTTAACTCTCATATACATATACATACATAAGTACATACGTAAATAAATAATGTTATAAACAAATAATGTTGCATCAAATATTTATAGATATTTGAACCTTTTAGAAACTAAACTAAATAGACATTAAAAAAATTAAATATTGCGTAAAACTTAAGATGACTAAAATTTCTCATACTTTAAGTTAATAAATTAAAACATCATAACCTTGAAGATGTCCACTATTACTGTCCAATACAGAATGATTTTTCCAGTTTGTTAACTTTGGTTTTCTCCTGCAGGTTTTTCAATGGCGTTTGTATGTATTGATGTATGATAATCCCTATCAAGTGTTTCTTTATTAAGGACCTTTAACATTTTTTATGTGTCAGTAATTTTAAATATGTATGTTTGTATGGGGGCGTACATTAGGGTGTCTCTGGAAGTGTTTTTTGAGTAAATATTGTGTATGTGTGTGTGTGCTTTTTCGTATTGTTATTCTTGAGGTAGTAAAAGTTTAAACATTCTTTTCCTTTTGGTTTTACATGTTTGCGAGTGGAAGTATGTTTTTTTTTTTTATTTAACCTGAATCTACACCTGGTCATTATGTCCGATAAAAAGTTGTTAAGCTGCTCATCAAGGAAAATACTATAGGCGTTCAATAATAAAGAGAAAAAAAGATAGAAAAAGAAAGAGAAACAACAGCAATTTTATACAACAATAGGCTTCATTGTACTACTATGCACAACTAAACACACGCAAACTTGCAACGAAACACAGTGGAAAAAAAGTAAAACAAGTGAAACAAATTTTCAATTCATTTTTTAAATTATAAAAAACTTTCGAATTTGTTGTTTATCATTGATTTTTTTAAATAGAAAATTTCTTTGTAAAAGTTTTAAATTTTAAATTTAAATAAATTAAAAATTTTGTAATTATATGTAATTTTGATGATGAAACCGTAGCTGGTTTCGAAAATCCACTCCCCCCGGCTAGTGTCGGAAAACTTACTTTTTCAGAATATTCTTTCAATTATTACAAAAAAAAATAAAAAATTTCTTCATAATAAATAACAAAATGAATTAAAAATTTCTAAACTTACTTTAAACACTTTTTATTTTTTTTTTCTGAATCGGCCGAATAATATGGAGTAAAAAATATTTCCCCGTATTTACCCGCTTTTTAGTACCTGTTGTTCACCTCTCAAAGTAATAAACAATTTTAATATTTAAATTACAAATAAACTTCTAAAAAGTACTAAAATAAAATTTAAACACATTTCTATTCTATACGTGAATTGAACAGTTACATGGGACAGCTAAAAAAGAATTTGGCATCGACCCATTGTGATTTATTGTCAGTAAATAACTAAACAACTTTAGGAAAAAATATAAAATTTATAGATATTAAATACATACGGCTAAAAGTACAAAACACCTACATGAACGATATATAACTTAAATAACTTACCTTTTATCTTCTTAACATACTCTCACTTCTCGTAATAAAATAAAGTAAATAAATGAAAAAAAACCAACAACATTTTCCTGCCTTCAATAGAGATCCTTAAGGAAGGAAAATTCTTGTGTATCTGCTGCATCTACAGGAACAATGTAGGTGTAGAGGGTATAATAAAATTTGTAGTCGTAGTTTAATTTATATACTAAATAAGTATATTTAGATATTGACTTTTTGTATTTTTATCTTAAGGACAATGTACAACAAACAATGTTAAATAAAGAAGAATAACGACAACAACAACAACAAGTGCGATTACTTTAACAATAAAGGATGCCAGGAAGTTTAGTTAAAAAACTACAGTTTTAAGATTCTTTAATACTTATTAAGATCTGTTAAGAGTTCATTTTGTGTATGCAATTCATTATGCATGAAACTTTAAATTAAGCTTTTTGTATTTTGGAAGAAGCTAATGAAGATGTTGTTATTTTTAATTCCATAAAAAAATATTTTGTTGCTGGATTTAAAACAAATTGAAAGTAATTTCTAAAAAACTAAAACATTTCAAAGAGAAATAAGTAACGAAGTTACAACTAACCTGGCCCTTTCATATTTAACACTTTTCCGCAATATATAAAATGTAAACTTTGTTTGTGCTAAGTGTTATTGAGATTTTGACGTAAAGAAGACAACATAAAGATTAAAATGATGGATCGATTATTATAAACTTTGGTGATTAGTTTTGTGTATACTTTTGGCTTTATTATATTTATTGTTTGCGTTTTCATTTCACTAACTTAACTAACACTTATTGAACACCAGCACTATGGCAGCACTCGCAAAATAAAAAGAAATAGTTACGCAACTACTTATAATTGCTTTATTTAGCACTTTTTTACGTAGTTTTTCAGTTTCGTACAAAGTTTTGTACAGAAGTTACGCATTTTGTTACCGATAAAGCAAAGAGCAAAAGGTAATGTGAAACTCTAAGGTATGTTGTATAATTCTTGGTATGTTTGAAAAAAACTATTGATTTTTTTTTGTGAATTTTGCAAGACTTAAACTGGTGGCCTTTGATTAAAATTAATCTTATAAGTTTAACTGCCAGTTTGCTGTTTCTTTTTTAATAAGACTCCGAAATATCTGAGAGACTAGATAAATCAATTGTGGCACGAGCTGTGTAACATGTTGTGCTGTCTTGTTGAAGCCACAGCTCCTACACACCATGGTTGTTCAATTGATGAACGAAAAAGTCAGTAATCATGGCTCTATAGCGGTCACCATTGACTGTAAAGGCTGGTACTCTGTTCGAACGTGCGGAAAATGTTGAGCAACTTGTATTATTTCGCACGAAAAATTTGACATATTGCAAATGTTATCCATCTAGCGATTTTGAAAAATTTGTCGGTTTTATTCGTTATGAGTGTACGACATTGTTTTACGTAGGTAAACAAAAACCATATGCTTCGTGCGAAATAAGTGCAGCTCATATTATTTCGTACGGAGAATAAAATGTTGCTAGAAACATTTCGTATGTATTTCGCATAATGAAAAGAGTACAACTCTATCAACATTTTTTCATATGTATTTCGCAGAAGTTTTTTTTATATTGAGTTTTTCAATATTTCGCACGAAATACTGAACAGAATACCAGCCTTAACGTTCTGATCAGTATCGTTTTTAAAGAAGAAAGGATTAATGATTCCACCAGCCCATACAGCAGAATAAACAGTCGGTTTTTCTGGATGTAACGGTGTCTCAACATGCACTTGAGGATTACCATCACTCCAAATACGGCAGGTTTGTTTATTGACGTATCTATTCAAACAAAAGTGAGCTTCATCGGTAAACAAAATTTGTTTATGAAAATCGGGATAAGCGGACCCATTTGGAAGCGTTGTTCGGTCGTCAATCTATTTATGTTGAAATGCCAATCCAAACTAAACATAAATCACTTGACAGCTGACAAAATGGCCGCCAGTTAAAAATGTGTTGCAAACTTGAAGTGTAATACCTCTATAAAAAACACCCTTTATAAATACAATACCGGCTTATCTAATCCATTTTTTTTATGTAGGCCTTTGTAGTGTTAAACTTTTTGTTTTTGGTTTAACATCGTAAAACCTTCATTTGCTTTAAATGTCTGAAATACAAAAAACTGCGATTCTGTTGGAATTACTTTTACTTGCTGGCTACACATGCATAAATCTGTGTAGCACTTTCGGTCAGCAATAAATATTTGCAATTACAATATGGTTGCGCCATATTTATAAATAATATAGGAAAAAACATAAAAATTCTACTAGAACTTTTTAATGAATGCACATAAAATATTTTGCAAATGTATTTGTAACTTAATAAATTCTATAAAACATCTAAACACAAAAGCACAGTCCATTAGGGGGACCCAAAATTGCTTAAGCTTTTAAGTTTTAATGAATGTAATTTATGTAATGCCAAAAAGCGGAAAAAGTTTAAGTCAAAAACATACATACATTCATATGTATAAAATATAAACAAATTAAAACGTTACAAAGAAAAATACACTACAATGAAATAAGGTTTTATCTATTTGTTATGCAAAATCAAAATCATTGCCATATATTGCCCTTCAATCTTCTTTAAAATGTTCAATATGTATGTATGTATGTCTGTTTTAAGGTGAGGGCTTAACGATAACGTAAAGAAGTAAAGAAGTTATTGATTCGTGTTATATGTTTATTGCCTTAATTAAAAAGGTAAAATGTAAGACACATCACGTGTAAAACCTGCTAAAAAAAGTCTCTTCATACTTGTAGGTTTGCAGCACAACTTTATAAAGTCAATTTGTAATAATACAAACAAATTAAAGAAAATCTTTTACATAACCAAAAAAAAAAACAATTATTTTTTCCCCCGATTAATCGATTAATTTTTGGTCAAATAACAACGCAAGTTACCACCCTTTTAATTTATATTTTTATATACGTACATATATTCATCATATGTTTTGGGGATATTTATTTTATATTAAACTTTAACTCAGTAAATCACTATTGATGTATTGACTTTTTCTACGTGCAGATTTGTTTATGACCTTTATTAGAGGAAGAAAAATAAAATTCATAAACTTCTGCCTCACCTTGAAGTATAAGACTTAAGTTTTATGGTCGTTTCTTTCTTTATGTTGCATTAAAAAAAAAACGACAAAAAAACAACAACAGCATAATGGAAAAATGACAAAAAAAAGAATTATGTTAATGACCACTATATACAAACACGCAAAATATTAGTAATACTTAGGGAGACTTATGATCCCGTAGCATAATATTAATATCTTGTCTTTTCGTTAAGTTTTCTTTCGTTTGCTTGAGTTTCATGTAACAGCAGCCACTTGAAAATTAATTCACGTCCTCATGATGTAGAGGAGACAGCAACTTTAAAGTCAACAAAATGACTTTAAGAAGTTGAAGAGTTTTATCAACAAGAGTTTTTCTTACCTTGGAATGGAAATGAATATAAATTAAACTTAGGACTTGGGTGTACAAGTATATGAAAATGAAATAACTTGTAATGAATTGGGATCTGAAATAGGGAAATAAATCCCAATAGTATTAGTAAAGCAAAACAACATCTCCCGCCTCCAAAAAATATTATAAATATTTTCAAAAACAAAAAAAAAAAATTTAATAAATCTCTATGATTTATTTAAAGTTCTAGATTAGTAAAAAAAAATGTATTAAAAAGTTCCTTACACAGACATAACTGTTCCTGGATGCCTTTTAAATCAGTATTTAAACAGTTGGCCGCGATGTTACTCCGCTGTTTAAGCACTTGTTGGTCTGGTTTTTTTTCCCACCAAAGAGTCACACAACATTTTTTAAACATTTTGTTTATTTATAAGAGATTTTCATTAACAGATCAACTTAAATCAGAGCGTTTAGCGTTGCGTTGACTGGCGCCTATTGTTGACGCTGAAGTGACCTACCTAAATAGATGCGTTAAAGTTGTGTCATGAACAGTAATGGTTACTTAACTTTTAAACAAAATATAACTAAATAGAAATAAAATAGTGAGAAAATCGCTAAAATGACATTACTTTTCGGTAATAACAAAACCTAACGCGCTGCCAATATCGGATTTTCCAATTGCAAAGCGCTGACGCCGCGCTGCTTCAATTTGCTTTATTAAATTTTTATGGGCATAAGAATTTTTGACAAGTTTTCAAGGCTTTTTAAGCCACTATGCAATTTTGATGTATTGCGGTTGCAGTAGTACAAATATGGTCAAATTTTAAATACTATGGAGAAGTTTTTTTTTTTAATTTTTAAGTAAAATTCAAGATTTTTTAGACGTTTCTCCACATAATTAATGATAATTTAAAAAAAAGTAGTCCGATATTATTAAAATAAACTTACGAAAATTTAAATTTTCATAGCCTTTAATCAGTTAATATATTGTGTTTCAATCGGATCAATAGTTTCGGAGTAATAATAAAAAATTAAAGCAAAAAATTTATTTTTTGTTTTAAAAAAATAGTAAAAAATCGAAAACGGCAAAAATTGTACAGATTTATTGCGTTATCGCAAAGCCACATGTAATAGCATTTTTTTTTGCTGTTGACCTGTGTAATCTGCATTAAATTCTTTATTTATAGACTGTTAAAACACTATTCCATAGTATGTAATTGGAATGATAGTTATTTATTCCACGTGTTGGTAATGTCATCATTTGAATGCCAATAGTACTGCTACCCACTTAAATTATTGATTAAGTTTGTTATTCACACTTGCGGCCACACACACACACGCTTACAACCTTAACAGATTCTTGTCACTTGTGAAAATTACGATTTAGTCGTAAAAATGGACTGCCTTAAACATAGATACATTTTTCATCATGTATTTATTTATAAGGATATAAAATTCTTGCTGTATTTTAAAGGCGATTTAAGGAGACAATTTAAAAGCAATAAACTTTTCCTCAAAAAAAAAACACCAAATACTACAAAAACTAAACACATGTTAAAACAAATCGAAATATTTATAACAAGATTTACTTTAAGAAAAAAAAAAACTTATATTTAAATGTAAAATTCTGAGTGGCAAATATTAAATTGGAAATGTAAAATATCATCAAGGACAAAGACATCAAGAATTAATCGGTCATGGTTTAAGCTTTATTTCAGTTGTTGTTGTTTTTGTAGCTGACTGGTTGGTTTTTCTGAACGTTTGCGACAGAATTATTAACATTTAATACCGAGTGAATGCCAAAGGGTGGCAGAAACGACAGAAAAAATTAAATAATCGTGTTAATTTACTTGTGTTGTGTGTCTCCTTTGTTCTTAAGTCCGTTAAGAAGTCGTTTGTCTGTAGTTTTTGTTTTAACGATTCCATTGAATTGATTAACATGGTTTATCTTTTATTTTTTTGCTTTTTTACAATTATTTTTCTGATCTGTTGTTATCTTTTTTATGTCATTCAATGAATATTTGTGTTTATTTGCAAAAGCATAAATGTATGTTTTATTCTTTATTTTCATTTTCAGTTGATTTGTTTTTTTTATATTTTTTTTTATTTACTGATTGATTGATTGGATTAACTTGGTCATAAGAGGAATTTATATTTTGTTGCTGCTTCTGCTTTTTTTTTTGTATTTCACACTTAAACGCTCTTCAAAATTAAGTTCAGATTCGACATTTCAATGTGAAAAAGTCGCCAGTCAGTCAATGTAGTAGTTGGGAAACATTTTTTACCAGACTTTTGTTTGTTAGTAAATGTAAATTTTTCCACTCTTACATACTTACTTAGAGACACAAACGACAAAATCAAAATAAAGCTCATCAATTTGATTTATCGACAAGAAGTGGTTAAAAACAGCACAACAAAAACCGCAACAAAAGAAAATAATCAATATATAACAAAAATATGTTTAACATACACATGAATAAAATTTATACAATAAAGTCTGAAGAATTTTTTTTTTTGTAAAAAGTAAAAAATATATCAAACGTTTTTTAAAAAAATGTTTATTAAAAAAATCTAATAAATTACCCATCTTTTGAAAAAAAAATTTAAAAAGGATTTTTGCGAAATTTAAACATAAAAAATATTTATAGCCAATTTTATGTCAAAATGGATTTTTTTCAAAACTTCCCTGATGAAAATATATTTCTCTATAAAAAGTACCTTCATTACAAATTTCCTCAAAAAAAAAAAAAAAAAAAAA
>NDXZ01012144.1:0-10084 GCA_003055125.1 Paykullia maculata
CTGATTTTCGTTAAGTATCTCACAGACATGTTGTAACAGCTGCCCATTGCATGGTCAATCAGACAATTCCTAATAATATTATTATTAAAGTGGGACAACATAACTTGCAATCTTGTAAGTATTTTTAAAAGCCTTAATTTTATACTTAAATATACAAAAAATAATTAATTTTTATAGCCTCTTCAACGAAATATTCGGCTGTTTACAAAACTAGGCGAATAATAATACACCCTGGCTACACAGCCCAGCCAGTTAATAATGATATTGCCATACTAGTGACACAAACTGATATTGAGTGGTCTAGAGGGGTGGGACCGATTTGCTTACCACCCTTTAGTAGTATGTAAGTTTGAGTTTGGAAATAATTTCAATACACTTGTTTTTATGTTTTTTTTTTCTATTTATTTCTTATTTGTTTTCAGCAACAACAATTTTGCTTATTCAAATGTAGATATTATTGGTTGGGGTACAACTAAATTTGCAGGTCCTTTATCGCAAACTTTACAAAAGGCAAATCTTATGATAGTTAATTATCAAACTTGCTCCAATGCCTACAAAGGGGTAACCACAATTTTTAATAGTCAAATTTGCACTTATGATTATACGGGCACCGGTAGAGATTCCTGTCAATTTGATTCTGGCGGTCCTGTCATCGAAAGAAATAATCGTTTGATTTTGCTTGGCATTATAAGTTTTGGTAAAAGTTGCAGTCAAGGTAGTTATTCTATTGGGGTAAATACAAGAATCACTTCGTATCTACATTGGATTCATCAAAATACAGACTATTCCGTATGTAATATTTAAATATAAATAAGTTGCAAGAGTTAAGCAATTTATTTTAAACTGTTCGTTCTTTAACGTAAAAAAATTTTACATATAAGGTTAATTTTTAATATTTTAAAATTTTAAAACATACGAACATAAATATAATAAAGTCAAAATATTAGCCAAAGAATTTTACATCACTCATAACGGTGAAATTTTAATATACATACTTACATACCTTTTTTTTAATATTAAAAAATACAATATTTTAACGAATTTCTTAAATGTAAGGAAACTTTGCCACATTTACAAAAAAAATAAAGAAAAAATTATTATAAATAGAATTCATAGCATTGCTGTTTGTTGCTCCATTTAAAATATATTTATTACTTACTTGCAATTTTAATTGCAAGTAATTGAAATAAGTAAATTGACGGGACACTCGAACTAACGAGAACATCTCTACCGAATGGAAGTGGTGGAGAACATAGACTGCAGGGTATGCTGGAAGGCCATTGAAACGATCGAACACTTCCTATGCCACAGCCCTGCTTCTGCACATGTAAGAGCCCAGGGCTTTATATCCGACACAATACTGGACGTGGCTCACCTTAGAGGTGTAGGATGGGAAGAGCTGCTTTCTGAATCTTTTTTCCCTGATTCGCTTCACTTGTTCCTTTTTCTTGTTTTTTCCTATTTTTCACACCGTAAGAAGTGCACAACAAGCCGACTTGCAGGCTTAAGTGTATGTCCTGTGGGACATGAGTCTCTTAGAGGCTCTTTTTGTCAACCTACTTGCAATTTTATTGATTTAAAATAGCAAAATTTTCCCAAATATGCATATATTCGATATATTGATACTTTATATGGGCAAGCTTTGGGCTGCAGAAAATTAATTTCAGTCAGCAGATGGATAATTGCAAACATTGACTTCTGTATTTATAAGTGTTCACTGGTTGCAAACAAATATCGTAAAAGTAATTAAAGGGTATAAATAAAATTTATATTTCATTACACCTGTTTGCAATAAAGAAAAATTAAGAAATCAAAACAACTGCAATGTTTACAAAATTTTTAATAAACATATTTAAAATAAGTCACATTAAATATTGCTTTATAGGTCTTAATGATTTTTGTAGGAAATTTTAGAGTAATGAGCAGCGTTGTCAACTTTGAAATTTCAAAACGCACCAAAATCCACCAAAAAACGCGCCATTAAAAACAAAACGCAACAAGTTTAGAAATTATTTTTTTATTTAAAATGTTTATTAAATACATTTTGCATAAAAAGTGTAATATTTTTGTATTACAAATATAACAATAAAACAGTATTTTACAGTTTAGGGTTTTTAAATATATATTTCTTTTAATAAACAGAAGTTTTATTAATTTTAATTTTACAGCACTTAATATTAATTTTTCACACTTCTTTTACACCACACAACGCATTTTATAAAAAACGAACAATGATCGCGATAATACTTTGCCTTTGCTAAGCTGTTTAACAGACTCAGAGCAAATTTCATGTAACACATTCACACACCAGCACACATTCACACACTAGAACAAGATTTAGTCGAACAAAGTTAGGCTTATAGGCAAGAGAGGCAAAAAATCAATTTTTCTTTGCCTCTCTTGCTTTTAAGCTAATTTTGTTCGACTAAATCTTGTTCTCATGTGTGAAGGGCCATTTGGTACGTCTTAAACATCATTACTTCTTATTCTTATTGTGGTTTGTAAAATTGATTGTAAAACTTTTGCACTTTTGAATAAAATGGTATTGAAGCAGGTGTATTTTATTGTACAAAGGATTTTTCTTACACTAAAACAAAAAGTTGTGTTAAATTTGCTTTGGTGCCACCAAAAATTTAAAAAAAAGCATCGAATTTAAAAAAAAAGCGCACCGCGCACCAACTAAGGAATTTTTCGCATAAAAAATTTAAAAAACCACCACAAATGGTGCGAAACGCACCAAGTTGACAACGCTAGTAATGAGTAGTTTTAAAAAAATTAACCCTGCTTGAAAAACTCATCACACTAAAAAACTTCTAACTATATATATGTATGTTTTTACACATTTTGAAAACTCACCACGGCTTACAAATACTTACCACGGCTAACTATTGCTGCATTCAATATTGGATAATGATTAAATCAGTATGTAAATAAATATGTACTAAATTTCGTTGCTATAAATAAAAATTTCTAAACTCCTTTTTCGATTTAATAAAATTTACCATACTTAAAAAAAATTCACCACACTAAATTAATATTCATGTAACGCTTTTTGTGATAAATATAATTTTTTTTAAATTATAACAAATTTTAAATAATATATTTTATTATAAATTACCAAATCTATTAAATTTATAACTGTTAAAATTAAGTCGATTTTTTTTTAAATTTCTGAGTTCTTTGACACTTTTGTAAAAGTAACTAAAAGACATCCAACACAACTTTTTCTTTGTTTGTTTTTTGAACGTTTAACTTGATAACACATTTCTTTTTAACGTTTTAAGTCATGAGTTGTTTTATTGTTATGACAAAATCACATCCCACTCAAATACCAAAATTATTATTTAACCCTTTTACAGCTAAAACATAAAACAGAAAACAACAAAAGTAAAAGTGTTACAGCTGTATTTTTTTTATTTGTTGTTTTAAATCTACATTTATTTAAGTATTTATTGCAAATTAAGCAATTTATTTATATAAGATAAAAAACAACGGCATTAACATTGTGCTGTTATGCAAATAACAAAATTAACTTTTAACCAAAAAAAATTTAACAAAGAAGCTGCAGTTAATTTGAAACAGCCAAAATAGAATGCAGTGTTTCAAGAGCAAAAACATATTTATTTCAATTGTATTTTCGACTAATATTTTAGTCCTTTTGGTATTGATATTTCTCTTAGATTTAATACACGCCCAACAACAATGTATTTCTATGGATTATCAGCTGCCCACTGTTCGTGATGTTCTCAATATAACCTCAGCCAATTATCCAAATGCTTATCAGCCGGGTACAAATTGCAGACATCGTATAACTGCACCCAGAGATCATGTGGTCATAATGACGTGTTCTTTCGAATTGGCATGTTTAAATGAAACTTACACTTTCTTTATTTGAATATAACTTTCATTGTTCCTATACGCGTTTAGGTTCCCAATAGCTGTGATACCGATTATATATTTTTTTCCCTAGATGGTGATTTACAGTTTCGTGATGGCCAGCGGTTTTGCCGCTCCACTCAAATCACCAGAATTTCAAATTTTCGTTCTATAGCAGTGGCTTATGCTTCTTCTCGCCCAAATACTCTTATACGTGGTCGTTTCAGTTGTCAAGCACGTGTCCGTCGTGTTCCCTGTAATTGTGGCTGGTCTGCGGGCACACGCATTGCCAACGGCCAGGAAACAAGACACAATGAATTTCCTTCTATGGTGGCATTAAGAGATACTACATCATCGCAAAGAGTCTTTTGCGGTGGAAGTATAAGTAAGAAAACATTTAATATAGAAAAAAAAGACTAATTAATTGCTTGCTTTCAGTAAGTCATCGTTACATTTTGACTGCTGCCCCTGTACTCGCTCCCATCCGGAACCAAGTGTTATAATGGCTTATGTTGGCGACCACGATCTAATAGCTGGTAAGATCTAGTCTTTAGTTTAATTTATAGTCTTGTCTATATCTTAGTCATTTTTATTATTTGGTCTATTTTATAGTAAAATCTTTGGCCAAATCTATAGTCCTATATTTTGTTAGGTATTTTGGTAGTATTGCCTATAATCTAGCCTATTTTTTATTTTATGAAGTAAGTCCACTTTGCACTCGCTTGTATTGTTTAGTCATATGTCTGGCCCATACTTTTATTTCTGTAGTATATTGTATAACCTATTCCAATCTATAACTTGATCTATAGCCATAATCTCGACTAAGTCCTGTAACAATTAAGTATATCATAAATTTATCTTGTCCCTTTTTGCAGAAAATGAGACCCCTTTTGCTGCCCAATATCGTATACAAACTATTTTAAATCATCCCGACTATAGATCAACACCCAACTCCATAATAAATGATATTGCCTTATTGATAACCAGAATACCCATGGAATGGTCTCGAGGTGTGGGACCCATTTGTTTGCCTTGGAGACGACAGTAATTCTATAGCAAAAAAAAAAACTATAAATATATTAATTGTAGAAAATTAACAAAATATTTACAGAACTGATGCCTTTGCCTATTCCAATGTTGATGTGGCCGGTTGGGGTACTCTTTCGTTTGCTGGTTCCAAGTCCAACACTTTGCAAAAAATCCAATTAATGACTTTGGAAAATCGTGTTTGTCAACAACAATACAACGACAGTGTTATGCCATCACAAATATGTACCTACGATTTTAGAGGTTTGGCACAAGATTCCTGTCAATATGATTCAGGAGGGCCGGTAATGCTACGCCAGCAGAGATTAACCCTTTTGGGCATTATCAGCTATGGCCGCAGTTGTGGCCAACGTTATGGCGTTGGCATAAATACCCGCATAACTTCGCATTTAGGTTGGATCTGGCGTTATACACAAAATGATATTTGTGTTATTTAAACTTTATTAAAATAATTTCATTTTCTTTTTTTGTTACAACAGAAAATATTTAGTGGAAAATTATCGCCTCGGTCTGCTTTTTATATATTTTTATTTCATTATTATTTTTTTTTTCTGTTATTCTAAGTACCACTTTTGTTATTTTCATGGTAAATGACTTAATTTATGCACAATCATAATTTTGTATTATTTTGTTTTTTTTTTCTTGTTATTTTGTTATTTTCAAGGATAATGAGCTTTGTTGTCCTTTGATGTTCATGCTTTCATATACATTTAATTGTTACTTTTATGCAGCAACAACAACACAAAATAAAAAAATAAAAAAGTAAAGTAAATTAGCGTAAAGTACTTTTAAATTGTTTTACAAAATAATTTAATTGTTTTCAAGGGGTTGATTTACAGCTGATAGAAAAGAAATGAGTGCAATACAAAAAGTTTATAAATTTTTTGTTTTAACTGTCATGAATTATTTAAGGATGAAACAGATTTTTTAGGCCAGTGAAAAGAAAAAAGCAACAAGTTTAAGTTTTGTTTGGTAATATTTTACCTGAGGATGGTAAAAGAAAAATATTTTAATAAAAGAGAAATTTTAAGGATATTCAGAATATAACTAAAACTAAAAACTATTAAATAAATTTTAATATCTTTTTAAATAAGCCTTCGTCAGTAGGTTAAGTGATTAGGTTTAGAAGGGTAGTGGTAACTTAGAACACCACTTCCACTCGGAGACCCACAGGGTCCATTGTGAATACCTACGTCAGTAACTTTAAAAATATTTCTAAATCTTTGAAATTATAATTATATTACATAATATTGATAGCCCCTTTAGGTATGCAATTATTTTTTGTTAACCTAAAATTATGTATAATTTTATTTTTTGTTGCACAAACCTTTTCTATATATACATATGTATATATTTATTAATTTAAAATCACTATATTCTTTTAATTAACACCCCATCCATAGCTTTAGGTGGCTTCAGACTATTATACAAGTTGTTCTGATTGTCAGAAAAATCAGATAGAACATTTTCTTATTACATTTTATGTCTACACTATCACACTTCAAAAAATCACACACGGCAAAGTACACAACAGCAGCTGTTTATATTATTTTTGCACAGAACTCTGTTTCTTTTTTGGTGAAAAATCACAATTCTGTTTTTGTTTGCTGTAAAATAATATGAAAAGCTTCAACGTTTAGAAAATTTTCTAAAAATGGTGAGAGCCATACGACTGTCAAATTTCTATACGTATTTTATGACATTTCATTACACCTTGTCTTTGTCACATTATTTTACTTTCTCATTTTATTTGGGTTTTTAACATGTCCTATTACTCAGTATTACAATGTGAAGCGGTCTTTAGCAACATTTAAAATTTATTTACTTTCTTAATTGTCCCCCGAACAGTATGCAACATTTTATTTTATATCCTAAAATTATTTAATAGGATTTTCTCTATTTGTCTTAATCAAATTTACTGGAAAAAATAAAAACCAACATTCCCCCAGAATTCTGTATCTTATTAAATTCTTTTGTTATACCTTTAAGTATAAGCTCAGTTTTTTTTCGCCTTTTTGTGAGAATCCTTTTTCTTCTAATTCATATTTTTAAGGCAACTCATCATGTCTTACATCTACTTAACACGGAAGTTAATAACAATATATTTAATACAATAAAAAAAACTTGTATAAAAATTTTTCTTTGAAGCATTGCAATAACAACAACAAAAAACGAGTAGAATTTTTTTATGTTTTTTTCCAAAGGACACTTGAAAATCTTTAAGTCTATTCTTTTGCTAGTAGTGGGGTGATACAAAAATGTATGCCGTGTTTTTCATATGCTTTTTTTGCAAGCCTTTTTAACCCTTTTCTTTTGGTATATGTTTGTTTGTGTGTGCAATTTTTTTTTCTATTTAAATAAAAAACAAAGTATTTATAAGTTCATTTGTTCATTGTGTCAGAATGCTAGAAACTGCAGAAAAAACTGGATAATACAGAAAACGGAAACAACAGCAAATCATCATGGTTCTTTTGAGTTGGTATACAGTTTTTTTCTTTTGCTTGTGCTGGTGCCGCTGTTGTTGTTGTTGTTTTGCAACAAAAACAACACAATATAAATGCATTAAAGTACACTTGACGCGACTTGTATCCTTTTAGCTACTTGTTCTTTAACTCAAACTCTTATAAACACAATTTTTTTGAAAATAAAAAACACTAACTACTCATGCAACCGTCTATATTTATAAAATTCAGTAGAAAAACAAAATATAAAAAATAACAATTCAAAGTAGCTGTTAAGAGATGATGATGTCCTGATTTTGTCTTTTTTATAAAAAGAGAAAATAATAACAAACAGACAACGATGACTTGCACTAATGTATGCTATAGTTTATATTTTTTTTTTGGCATGATATCATTAGTGAATAAATTATACAAAAAAAAAATAACTTGTTAATTAAGAAATTTAAAAAAAAAATAAGCAATTAAATTGTAAACCAAGACTTTATTTATATACCAAAGCTGTAAGGGATTTTTTGCGAAAAGAAACAAAATGTTTATATAAATTAATCATAAAGATTATAATTTGAACTTATTAAAGATTATTGTATTAACTTCTTTGTTTATCAAACTAGAAAAATTATAAAACTAAATTAAAGACTATACACACTTGGATATAAAATATACTTTTTTCTTTACCATCAACTGGAGAATAAACACTCTAGTGTGGGCTAGACTGAAGACTATACTACAGATGAGACTATATATAGAATATATAGACAAAACTAGACCTTACAGCATCTGAGTACACTTTAAATCATTTAACAAGGACCTATTGGAGGGCAAGTTTGGTGCCAGCAGCCGCGGTAACAGCTCCAATAGCATATATGCATATTCATATTTCACAGACTGCGAAGTTTTTTTGTGACACACTTTGATGGAATTACTATTATTCAGGTGTTACACACGCTGAAATAATAAACTAACACACACACACTCTATCAACACTAGCTGCGGATATAAGATTAAAAAACAAATTATAATAAAAGAAATGTTTACCAGCATCGCTTCAAAGACCTTCCCACCTATTCGATTCTTATCTAGGCATGGCTGACTAATACAGCCAATACAAAGTCGTTCCAATAATTTGATTATAACTTTCTTTTTATACCCTTCACCACAGGTGGCAAGAGTTTGTAATTTCTACAATATTCATTTGCGACCCCATAAAGTATATATTCTGGACCCTTATAGATAGGAAGTTTGATTTAGCTATGTTCGTCTGTCTATCTGTCCGTCTATCCGTGCGTTGGTTTAAATCAAGTTTTCGTAGCTCCCATAGCTCGTCACCCAGAGTTTTATATAGTATCAAACTTTTGGAAATATATTCGAGAAAATCGGTATTGAAAGCTACCGATATCCATTAATAACCAGCTAAGATATATGCAAAAAAAACGACTACTTTTTTGGGCACAAAAAATATTAGTATTTTGCAGCTTTTGGTTGTTTAAGAAAATTTAGCTAATTGGTCCATTATCTGCAAAGATATAGGCGAAAAACCTATACGGACCAAAATTGTATACATACATACACTTTCTTCCTACATATACTTACAGATCTGGCACAGCCAAATATAGCGCATTTCTTAATATGGGAAAATCAATTAATTAATTAAAAACGATTTTTTTTTTATCCTTTTCTTTAAATATGAGGCCATGAGTTCATAGACCCTTTTGCTTTGAAATTTGTTTTTAAAGTGCCACCGAATGCATATATTAATACAAAAAAAAATTTCTCCTTAAACATACATACGTATTTTTTAAATTGATTTTTTGTAAAAGGATTTTTAAAAACAACTCCAAATTTAACATAGTAAACATTTGAAATTGTTGTGTTCTGTTTGAGTATCACCAATAAATTGTGTCTTTATTTAATTTATGAAAGGTGGAGATACCATATTACATTACAATGAAAGTATACTAGTTTTATATAAGTTATAGTTGGCAACTTACGGCCGTATCTATAACGAAAATTTAGCATGGAGTTAGCATAAGTGCCTTTTTTGTTGTATTTTTTATCAATTCTGCTAAGCTCATGTTAACTGAAAAACAAACTCTTATTATTTATCATCTTTACAAATATTCTCAGTCCCAAATTTATTTTTATGTTTCTATGCAATATAAACAAATGACTTGTAATTTTTTTGTTAAGCTGCTTTACAAAAAGCAACTCTGATCGCACAGAAACTACTATTTAATGGAAATTTCCAAAAGATTATCAAATCGGACACACTTGTCAAAAATGCTGTCACACAAATGCACTTTTTGTCCACTTTATCACACTTTCTGAACATACATACAATTTTTGACACATCGAACGACTAAATCTGATAGTCAGTAAGGGCCTTTAATGTTTATAATTCAAAATTGTGTTAGAGAAATATTCAAAATAAACACGAAAAAACAAATTGATCCTTTTTGTACATCTCTTATTTAAACCTTCCAATGGTTATGGGTCATAAGTGCAAAAAAGTTGCACTTTGCAACATATTTTCCAATATATTTTTAAATATAAAGAGTATTTTTAGCAATATAAATTTAATTAACTTAAAATATGCATTCTTATCTTAAATTTGTAAGAAAAGCCATAACCTACGTTAAAGTTATTTTTTAACAAGTCAAATTTATGTACACGCAAAGAAAAAACATAAATGAATATGGTCA
>NDXZ01012165.1:0-22612 GCA_003055125.1 Paykullia maculata
TTGTTTTTATTTAGAACGCGATTGCAGTTTAGAGTAGATTTAATTGTTTACATTTTTTTTGGATGTGTGAATGCATTTAGATTGTAATTAAATAAAGAAATCCATTTATCTCCAGTACATAAACAAACTACTTTTGAGTTAAACCGTATAACGTAGTTTTTCTTATAACTAAGAAAATTAATAAAAAATATTGATTTATTTTCTTATATCTTTTTGGAGAAAAGTAAGAAAATTCACTAAAAAGTTTTAGCAAAAATTCTTTATCGACTGTTTTACAAGCCTTAAAAAATTTTCTGCTTATGGCCAACAGGAAACATGTATGTATGTACCTATTAAGGAAATTCATTTTGTATTTGTGTTTTTTTTAAAGAAGGCATTTCATTTAACTTTAACTCATATTGTAAATATTAAATTAAAAATGTATGTTGTAAAACATTTGAAATTAATGTAAGTCAATATTTGAACAATTGAATTTAAACAATTTTTGTAATATGGTAGCTTTATTTTGTTTGTATACTTTATACCATAATAACTGTCAAATGAGCAATACGTCAAAATAAAAAGTAATTGTACCTACAAACTTTTTTTATCTCTTTAAGCTTTAGCTTCGTTTTGCATGTAAGGTTTTCATTTATTTTGTAAAAAACTTGTCTTAAATAAAAATTATTTACAAAGACTGTGTTTTGTTTCTAAAGAATATTTTGTAAAGAAGATGTGAAGTACTAAATAAAAAGAAGAAAAGAGAAACAAAACAAAATAAGAAAAAGACAAAGTTGAAATAAGCAAAGCGTAACACTAAGCCAAACAAACATATCTAAACATTACCCTGTCAGCAAGTAAAAGTTTTTTTTTTTGGCTACGACTAACTAAATCGCTACTTTCATTTATCAGCTAGGTACCTATATGTTGTTTAGACCTTTACTTTTAAATTTAACAAGTAAAATTTACATTTTATCCAAAAGATTGTCTTTATGAAGAAAAACATTATAAAAAATTGAAATACCTATTAAACTAGCACAGAAAGGTGTTAAGCTTATATTTATATGTAAGTATGTATATACCTATTGAGTATGAAAATATTGACTGTTTTACGAAGATTTTTGGTGAAAAAATATTAAAAAACACGATACCATCCCATTAAAAACCTTGAATATTTTGTTATACAGATTTTTATACTTACGCTCAAAAAAGTTTGAAAAAAAATCATTACGATAATGATACAATATATCCGATAGCCTCAGTTTGAGAGGTATTTTATTAATTAATTTTTTATATGAAGTTTGACATTATAGGTGCTAAGGAGCAAGACAAAATTATTTTTTATGTACATACCTACATATGGAGCTTAACAGAAAATATGGCAAAAAAAAAACAGCTGGCTTTGTGAGGCTACATGGTTATTTGTATCATGATCATGATTATCTTAGAGAGGCTTACACTAATCACGTTATCACGAAAACTAAGCAAACAATTTAAAAAATTTATTTAAAAAAAAAAGTGCTAGAATTCTTGTCATGCAAACTTATGCCGATATTTTACACGCTCACGCTTATTCGTGTAGGTTTTTTTATACGTATTTTTGTTGGAAAAGTATTAAAAAAAATTAAAGTTTTCTCATTAAAACCCTTTATGTAAAGATTTTCCCTATGTTTTTTAATACCGCTTTTTCAGTTTTAAATTAACTTCGTTACCCTTTAGTAGGTATCTATTTGAATGAAAATGTTTGCAGGGTAATTAATTTTAATCAACAAGCACAACTACTTACTTAACACCTCATTGAAATAAAAACAAGTACAACGAATAACTAGTCGGTTACCAATGGCTTTAAATAGACTTTAAAAAAAGGAGAAAGGTTTGAGCCAATCTATAATGTAATAATATAGGTACAAACTTTTAAAGTAAAGAATAATGTTTTCGATATTCGAAAATTTTTAGTTCGAGATCAAACCTTCGTTTTTAATAACTTTAAATAGTTAACTGTTAGTTAAACGAGTAATGTAATATCGATACCTTTTTATGGAATTTTTAAATTAACTTTTAAAAATTCTAAACACATGTACGGCCGTATCTATAACGAAAAATTAAAAACTAAAAAACATGCAAGCCGAATCGGCTAAGCTGAGTGTTGGCAAAGAGTTTATTTATAATGATATCTGGCAGCTAATAGGTATTAAGAGTTTGATTTTAGGTAAACAAGAGTTTAGCAGAATGGGTAAAAAATACATTAAAAATTACACTTATGCTAACTCCATGCTAAAGTTTTGTTATAAATACGGCCGATTGTTTTTTGCTTTTGAAAATTTGAAAGAATGAATTTCTCTATTAAAAGTTTGTGTTGAAAATTCCAAAGAAAATCATCCGTAGAATCACTCTTTACAGAAAAATTTTAGTATTTTATTCCCTATTATACAAATTCCAATAAAAGTTTTTTTATTTTTAGAAAAATTTCGATAAATTTAAACAAATTTTTTTTGAAAGTTTCCATTTTTATAGTTTTTTAAATGTTAAATTTAGGAACTTCTTTATTTATCTTTTGAACAAAAAACATATTTGTGTGTAAAAAAAGGGCAAAAAAAACCCGCCATTAATTATATTACTAATTTTGATAAATCCTCTAGTAAAATATATTTTTTGGTAACTACTCAATTATATAGAGAGGTTTGAACTTCAGACTTAATAAACCTAATATACCTTCTTACGTGTAGCGTGAAAACAAAACTAATAAAAAAAAGAATTATAAAAGTTCAAAGAAACAGTGGATCGCAAAGATACAACGTTAATGGCTTGTTGGTTTATTGTGGTTGTAGTTGTTGCTATTACTACTGTATTAGTAAGTTTTTTATTGTAACCGCTGATTTCAATGAGTTTGTATGTAGTTTTGTAAAGTGGAGTGAGTGTATTTGAACGTCTGTCTGACTAAATGTGAAAATGTGAGAATATTGCAGAGTGTTGTGTTAGAGTTCGCAAGTTAAAGTTGGTCATCATTATAACAACCAAACAGACAGCCGCACAGTCAGATCCAGTCATACAAAAGTTTTAAGACGAGACACATTAAATTCACAACAACAAAAAAAAAACACCACAATTAGTAACCGGCCGTTAAGATTACAGTCTTATAATATTTTTTGCATCAATTCTCAATTTCAAAAAGAAAATACATAAGCAAAAAAAAAAAAAATTTGCATAAAAAACTAAAGTGCAAATGTCAAAAAGATCAAATCAAAAAAGGAAATCTAAGTAATAACCGTTATAATCTGTGCTTGTGCAAATTGGAGAAAAAAGGAAATAATTTTAAAACCAAAGGAAGTGTCAAGAAAAAAATGTTAATTGACTTTACTCACCGCCATTTCAATTTATGTGAGATAATTTCAGTGTAATTAAATCATATTTTATACATACATATACCCAACAACAAAAGCTACTAAATATTGCTACAATTATAAGTCATTATTTAGTTAAAACTCCCTTTCCCATTTTCTGCAACGTCGAAGCTGAACATTTTTGCCATTTTTTCACATTTGCAGTGTGCGATTGTTGACAACTTTTAGAAAGTTGCTAGCAAGTGAAAGAGCAGTGCAAAAAATATTTTAAGGTATAAAAGTCTTTAAACAGTAATGTAATGCAAGTTTTAACCTCAATAAATAATATATATCTACTATCAATAAATACCAAAAGCCGATTTTAATGTAAAGCAACCCAAATATTTTGAGGTAAAAGTAAATTAATTAAGCAAGAGTTTAACAATAATAATAAGTTTTTGTAATTATGTATTTGTTTGCCACATTTCATCCATAATACACAGTACAGCTTGTGTCTCTGGTCAGTTTTATTATAATTAAATTTTTTTTTTAATTTTTCACACAAAATTTAATATATTGCAGCTTTTAAGTAACCAACAGACATGTTTGTTATATTTGTGTGTAGGACATGCCTTTCAGGTCCTATGAAAAAAATAAACTACTTGGCCCGAAATCGGAAAGGATGTGGGCGAAAAACCCATATGGACAAAAATTTATATTATAAAAAAATCAAATTTTCCAAAACTTCAATTACACTGTGCGACAGTGAAAAAAGTACACAGACTTGGCTATATAGGTTCCATAGTACGACCTAAGTAAAACCCTAGCCCCGTTTTGCAATATTAGTCAAAACATTTTATCGCTGGAAAAGTTTTTTTTTTGTATATTTTTTAAGAAAATGCAAAAAAAATGGAATTTTTTTTTTACTTTTTTTAGGATAGTTCGCAGGAATCTTTCTTTTTTCCCATACTACAAAAATGTAGCTAGAGTCATGTTCTGAACATGTTCAAACGACTTATATAGCAAAAATTGCCTGTTTTTTTGGCGAAAAACACCGTTTTTTGAAGAACAGTTTTATCTTTGATAAAATTGTAGCCAGAGTAAAATAAAACAATTTACAAATATACAAAAAATATACAAAAAAAAAATTTTTTTTCCGGCGATAAAATGTTCAAAGGGTTATTCATTAGATACTTACCTACAACTTTGTTCAAGACATTAAAACGCTATCACCAAGTCGCGGCAAAACGGGGCTAGGGTTTTACTCAGCTCAAGTAGTTCTATCGAACCTTTATAGCCAGGTCTGTGTACTTTGCAAAAAATTGTTTTTTGTCGCACAGTGTTATCTTTCGGATTAATTTGTAAATACATATGTACATAAATACACTTCTTATTGCATAACTGCACCTGGTGAAGGGTATATGAAATTCAACACAGCCGAAGGCTAATTCTCGCATTCGAATACGATCAAAATTTTACTCGAATGTTTCCTTTATCAAACCAAAGTTGCGTTAAAAATATTTTTATATAAATATTAGGTATTCGTTTAATCGCTTAAGGCCCGTTTTCACATCTTAGCAATAGTAAAAGTACGGACGCTATCTGACAGATAAAGAATTTTTGGTTGTCATAAGTATACTTTAAGCTAAATTTCACCTTTATGCTAAAGTTAGGATTACCCGACCTTTACTTTTAACGTAAGGTTTGTTAAATTACGGTTGTCTGTACTAGATGAAATATTCATTTTTTCTTTTTCAACTATTTAACCCCGCTACTTTGTATTTAAAAGGTTGTGGTCTATGATAAACAAAAACCAGTATTGCCATAATTTGGAAGTTATACAATTTATTTTATACAGAAGTTGTGAAAACAAAAAATAATTAAAGGTAACTTTATTAGTCACTATACCTGTAGGTACCATTAACTATTTTGAACTTTATAGTTAAGATGTGAAAACGGGCCTAAGAGGTATAAGGGACTTTTAAGCGATTAAATGAATACCCTAATATCTTTTATTTTAACCATGTTGCGAACTTGTTGGGGTTAAGTAAATTTTTTCAGCACTTTTTTGAGTTTAAAAAAATATTCATTGTAATGTGTAGTTTATGAACAGCTTTGAAATGGAAATATTTTTAAGCCCCGAATCAATGCTTTACATGAGAGATACCAAAATAAAAGTTTAGATTTAGTGCAAAGACAAGATTTTTGTTATTAGTTTATATAAAAAATATCCTCTAAAAATTGCCAAAATGACAAGAAAATATTTATTTGTCGTATTGACATTATTTTTTAATTTTTCTTTATGGTTTGTTGTTAGAAAAAAAGGGAAAAAGCAAAACAAAACACATTTATATGAAAAATTGTTTGTTGGTTTCTTGAAGAAATTTTTGAGTGTTTTTTGGATTTGTTAGAATTCTCATTCAGTTTTTTTGAATTCTGGTATATACATACAACATTTTTTTGAATTTTTTCAAGAAATAAATTTCAAAAACTACTGATGATCTGGTATAAGCAACCAGTGAAATGCAGCATACAGACAGCTTGAAATCTAACAACAAACCATAAAAAATAAATAAATTGCCAAAATGTTAATTATTGCAACAAAATTTTTTTTATATGCATTTCAAAAACATAAGGCACATTAACGTTTTGCAAACATGAAACATCATGTTATGTTAAAAAGCCTTTAGCATTCAAAAAGGTTGCGAAAGTAATTGAACACTTAAAACTGCTGATTCAATTAAAAATTTAAATTTTAATATTTGCTTTAATATTATAAGTTGTCCCATTTTAACTTAAATATTTATCTCCTTCTCTTTTTACTACTACTTCTGCCCTTACTAATGCATTGGATTTCTTTAGTTTTATTTTTCTGCCTGCCCTTTGGCGTTCAAACTATGGCATTTTATGCATTTCGTGCAATTAAAATTTTCGCTGCTCATTACAACTTATGTTGTTGTTGTTGTAACCAACAATTTGTAACATGTGCAACAATTTGAAAGTTGGTATTGTCGGCAATAGACCAAATGACCATCAATGGGTTTATTAATGAATGGATAAAAGCAACAAAGCAAAGTGTCAGCTGTTAATCAATGAGACAGGAAAAAGTGAACATTTTTAAGAGGAGTAGAAGAATATTTAATTTTAGTTTATGTTAAAAGCAGTCGTTTGCCAAAAAAACGAACTACCGACATTTTTAATTAAATTTAAAAAGTTAAAATTTTTTAATTTATTAAAATATTGAAGAGAAGAACTATTTGTTATTTAAAACAACTTTAGTTTAAATTTATTAAAAATTTGTTTAAAAAAAATTTTATTTTTCGAGATTTTTGTATAAAAAACTGAAAAAATAGCGCAACATTTTCTTTCAAAGTTTTAAATATTTTTAGATAAAAGTAATCAATAAAATTTCTTTATAAAGTTAAAGTTATTAAAACATTTTTTTATAAAAGATTAAAGCTATCGTTAAATTTTTTATAAAAAAAACCAAGTAATTGATAGTTTTTCTATAAAATATTTTAGTTTTCGATAATTATCTATATAAATTTGAATTTGTTGATATATTTTTTATAGAAAATTCCAATTGTTGATAAAATTATCGATAAATCTTTTTTAAAATAATATATTTATCGATATTTTATTTGATAAAATAAAGTTATCGATAAATTTTTAAAATAAAACAAAAGTTATATAGAATATTTAAGGTTTTTATACATTTCTATACTAAAATTATCAATAAATTTTCTATGGAAAAAACTTTGGAATTGATATATTTTCTTTAGGAAATCAAAGTTATCGATAAATTTTCTTAAGAGGAATAAAGTTTTCTAAAAAATTTTTAAGCCAAATAAGTTTTCTGAAAGAAATTATTGTTGCCTGTTGTTGTTACAACTTTGCTAAAAATACATTTTTTCTCGCTTTTCAAACTTACCCACATAGAAGAGATCTTCATACGTAACCGTTGGCTCTTTGCCTCTTCTCGTTATCAACGAATTTCTTCTACTCGATCTATACGGCGACGCTGTACTTGAACTCTGCATTAACTCTTGCAAAGCCAACTTTTCTGTAAATATCACTTCCCCATCCAACTGCAATTCCAATTTGCCACGATCCACTATAACTTTAGCCATATGCCAACTACCATCAGTGATGAAACCACTGGCCGGAGTTGCCACTGTATCATTATCCGAGCCAAGCAGATTGCTGGCAATCTTAAGATGACCATTTTCCAAACCTAATCCTAAGAATTTCATGCGATCATGTTCACTCCATATGAGTAAACCATCCGGTTCAATTGTTGAGAAATTCAATGAAATTTGTAAAGCTTCTCGTGGTCGTATGTATATGGAGGGACCTTTGCGTTTATCTTTCATGGGAATGCGTGGTGGTGGTAAGATCAAATAACTGTTGCCACGAAAACTTGGTGTTGTTGGTTTACTCAATGCTGTTACCATATGATAAGTTGACGAGATAAAAAAAGAAAAAATAGAAAAAAAAAATACAAAATGGTTACAATTGATAAATACGCAAAAGAGAAACTACAAGTATGTACTTGTTATTTGTGTGTCATTCAAAAGAAATGAGGAATGTTGTGCAAAGTGTGGTTGCGTGTGATTAAACCTGCCTTTGAATTGAGGCTTTTAACCCTGATCTCATTATTTTGTAGTATCATCAAACTCACATCTATCTACAAAGGTATTTATTTATTTATTTTTTTTCTTAATTTGTTTACAACATTTGTGGTTCTTAGATATTTTCGCACACTAACAACAATACTTTTGATGAGTATTTAGTTGCTCAACCCTTTTGTATTGTTTTAACGGATTTTTTTTTTCAATTATTTTAAAGCAGATATGGGCAATTCTACGTATTTTGTTGACAATTTTTGTTTTGCATTCTTATCGAAAAAATAACTAAAGCCTCAGACGTGATTTGTTTCACTAAAAACACTTTTGATTTAAATCAAGCATTTTTATAGCTTAAACGCGGCGTTTAAGATCATAGATAATTATTATAATACATAATTAAGTTTTTACATACATTTTATTTGTTCAGACTTGTTATTCTACAAATTGATATCTTTAGGTTTTGATGAATGTTTTTGATATTAGATCAAAAAGTAATAAAAAAATACATGGAATTGAAATTAAGAAATTTTCAATTTAAAATTTTTTTTATTAAAAAAAAAAACAGACAATATTAAACAAATTTTAATGAAACTTAAAATAATCAACATTTGTTTAAAGGAAATTGAAAAATATTTGTAAGAAATTAAAAAAAAAAAACATTTCAAATAGCAAATTGCAGATATCAATCATTTTCTATAGAAAACTAAAGACTGCATTATTTTCAATATAAAAATAAGACATCAATAAAATTTTCTATACAAATTCAAAAATTGAAAACTTTTATATAATAAAAAAGTCTAGAAAATTAAAAAATATTGAAAAAAAATTAAATATCGAGAAATTTTGTATAAAAGTATTATTTAAACGAATTTTTTTAAAGAAAATTGAAAATATCGAAATTTTTTTTATAAACTTAAACATTTTTGTAAAATACATATTTGGAAAAATTTGTATAAAAAATGTCAAATTTCGAACAATTTTTTATAGAAAATTATTGCAGTCTTTTAATTTTTTTATTTTTTGTTTGGAATTGAACTTTATATTTACATCCAATACTAAAATTCCGATCAAAGAGTGCTGATGATGAAACCGTAGCTGGCTTCGAAAATGCATTCCACTCGGCTAGTGTCAGGAAACTTACTTTTTCACAATATTCTTTTAATTATCTCGCATAAAAATATTAATTTCTTAATAAATATAGAAAAATTTATAAACCTATCTATAAAAATAGAAAAATTTTAAAGCCTATCTATAAAAATAGAAAATTACGTAAAATTTTTTTTAACTTTATAAGAGCTGGCAGTAAGACAAGATTCAAGGAAGTTAAAAAATCCAAAAAATTTCTATAGCAATTAAAAACTCAAAAACCTTTCTATAGAGAATTTTAGTAAATTTTAATATAAAAATTGTTTTTAGACATTTTTTTAAAATTAAGATTATCGATAAATTTGTAACAGGGAAATTAAAAAAAAAAGTTTTAAAGTTTTCTTTAAATAATTAAAACTTTCAAAAACTGTTTTATGGAAAATTAATAAATTTGGTCAAAGCAAAATTATTTATAATTTTTTTCGCAAAAAGTAATTAATTTTGGTAAAATCTGTTTGAATATATCATTTTTGCAGGGCCTTTGTTTGGCCCTTTCTGCAAATTTAGGTTACTGTTGGTTTTTTTTTGTTATTTATTTATTTTTCTTGTTATTACTACATTACTCAATCTTTTTGCACTGAAACGTACTCAATAAAATCTTCATATGACTTCTTCATAATCTCTTGAGTTTCAAATAACATTTGCTTAACACTGGCGTTGCTGTTGTTTTAAATTAAAATTTGCAAAGAATCAAATTTAAAACGGAGAAGTCATGGCAAATATTTTTAATTGTAATAACAATAAACAGCTGATGGATAATTTAAGTTGCCGCTTCATATAATAGTTGTACGTGTGCCACAATGGCGTCGATAAGGTAGCGTCACTTTGAGGAATAAAAAACCGGGAAACATTTTTTCTGGATTTTTTTTTATATTGAACATTTAAGGAATCTGGGAAATTTTTTCCAAAATATGCTTATGTTATTCTAATAAAAAACATAATAAATGTGTCGCTTGGAAAATTTAGCAACGATTTTTTTTGCCCATTTTGGGAAAACCAACATTTTTTTTGCTGTTTTTATTTAAAATTATGATTAATTGTATGTTTTTTTAGGTTTATTATAATTAATTTTTTTTTAATTTTATTTTTTCAAATTCCTTAAACTTTTAATATAAAAAAATTCCAGAAAAAATGTTTCATTCCTAAAATCGACGCTATCTCATCGACGCCATTTTGGCGCACGTAATTGTTGTTTATAATTTAACTTTTTTATAGTTTATATAGAATAGGGTTGCCAGCTTTAAAAAATCAGACTCTTGTACTGTGACTTGACTTAATTAGTGTAAAACAGCATTTAAGTATCAAGAAATTTTTTTAAAGGTAAAAATGAGAAAAGTTAACTTTAAAAAAATTATCTTAAAAAATTTAAGTTAATGCAACAAAATGTCATTTGTTTTTTTTTCCGGCCACCCTAATAAGTTTATATTATTTTGTTTTCTTTGCCTTCATCATCTTTTATTTTATCTCACTTTAATATTTAAAATTTAAAACTTGTTTATTATCTACAGTTTGCACATTGTTTTTATAACCTTTCCTATTCCTGTCTGTTTTTTTAACTTCTATTCTAGAGTGTTTCAATTTAGTTTGTGTGTATCGACTATAATTTTTCTTGGTATTAATTTTTTTAATAATATTTTGACACATTTATGAAAACAAACTTAAAACCATTTTTGCACATTACATTTTTTTGCTTGTCTACATTTGAATGATTTAATATAAACTTTATTGGTATTTTTTCTATTTAACAGCTTAAATTCTTTTTACGTTTTTTTTTTGGTATTCGTAAAATTAAAATCATTAAAAAATGTATAAATGAAAATTTAATGAACAACAAAAGGTTTATAGCTTTTTACTCAGGTAAATAAAAACTTCTTTTATATTTTAACTTTTAATTTACTTTTTAAATGAGTTGTAAATGTTTTTAAGATTTATTATTTTTTTCTTATTGTTTATAATAAAATTTCTGACGGAAGGAAAATGGTAGCTGTTATAAAATTAATATTAACTTTCGTTTATTCTATTAAAAGGGATAACAAAATGTTTTATTAAATTTAAGTCGAACTGCGTTGGAATTCAACAAGAATTGAAATAGAATTTATGTATTTATAAACCATATTTGTTCGTTGAAACTTTAAATGTGAGAAAAATAATTTTTAAAAAAGGCCTCTCCAAAACTTACCAATTTCACAATAGAATCCACCCCAACCATTCGGACAAGAGCAGCGGCCACTTCTTAAGCAGCGACCATTATTCTTACATGGTATCAACTTACAAGTTTCGGAATATTCACAACGATCTCCCTTCGCATACTCGGGACAAATGCAGTGGGGTTGTAGTTTTTCATCCAACCAACAATGCCCACCAGCTTCACATGAATCACCGCCACAGGCAGTACCATCACAGTCGCGTATATTGCGGGATTCTAAAAAAAAAAAAGTTAGAAAAACATTTCAATAAACAATCATTAAGAGAATATAAAATTAAACCATTTTAATTTCTCTTACCTATAATATTTGTTTCATTCAAAACAATTCGTGTACCGCTCACTACCAAACCTCTAACACAACCACGGAATGGTATTGGGAAACCGGATATAGCATTGTGAGGCAATTTCGACAGATCTTTCAGACCTCCTACATATAATAGAGCATCCGGCTCTATTAGCACTTCTGCCGAGGGTGCCAAAGCCGAGGAGGCACTACCCTCAACCCACAAAGTCAACCATCTGCCACGTTGAGCCATTTTAATTTTATGCCATTCTCCTATAGCCAACATACGTACACTACGCACAACAGTCACATGATTACTGGGTCCAGATATGCGAAATTCCACAACGCCTCCTTGTAGGGACAACGAAACAAAACCAATTTTCTTATCGAGATTATTATTCAAAGTTCCAAAATACAATAACAATCCCCGTTCGGATAGGGGTCTCAATTGGAATTCAATAAAGAAGAATTGTACTCGATGGTGTTCCTCAAATGATTTTGAACCCATTAAGGGTACCGGTGAGAAGCTTCGCTGTTTCTCAACTTCGTTTAGCAGTTTCATAACAAAATGTTGATTCGTCGAGGAGATTGGTTTCGGTGGCATTAGTTTTTTGGTGAAATTACGATAACTAATAATTTGTGATCGTTTGGCACCTATTTTATCGGAGTTATCGTAAAGGTATGGCCATCGGACAGCCAAATACGAACGTCTTCCCGTTAAACTGACATCGCTAAGGGCATGGATTTCTATGAAAAAAGAGGCGACACAAATTAGTTTTTCTATTTTCCTTGAATTAAAATAAAGAAGCTTTTTTTCAAAATAAACAGTTACATAAGCCTTGAGTAGTCTCTTTTATTTAGATGTTCCAATAGGAACCACCGGACAATGTGCAATTCCTATCTTGTTAAATATTTAAAGTCAGTTCGTGCTAAAGGATTTTGCCTTAAACTAAAAAGGGGTTCCATTAAATTAAAGCATTTGCAATTTTACTCACGTAAAATATTTCATAGCTTGAACAATTTATTCCAAAAAAAAATCTTGTAATACTTTAACACCCAAAACATTTATCATTGACCACAACATGTCAATGATTTGGCTTTACACCACTGTTTAATATAATTTTTGCAAATTTGAAGGTAATTTGCGTTCTTGTTGTTGTTTTATTTTTGTGTTGCGTAACCATAACTACTTGCCTTCATCACAATTTTTGCCCGTGCTACCGACAGGACAATCACATTCATATCCGTTGACAAGCGGCACACATGTAGATTCTTCCGAACATTTATTGTTAAATGAATCACAAGGATTTGTAGGTTGGGCGCACAATGGTCCATACCAACCCTCTTGACAAATGCAGCTGTTGTTGTTGTTGTTATTATATTAATTGTTGTCCAATAAAGAAAGAAAAGCCGGAAAATGAAATGGAAAAATATGGATAAAATTTCCAAAAAATAAAAGCGATGGAAAAACAACAAATTTTCATACACAATTGTCAATTATTAATTGCCTGAAATGGCAATGGACAGTTGTGAGTGTGAGTGTGTGAGTGTGTTAATGAATGACTGTATGTATGTATATGTTTTGTAACTTACGTAAATGTCGCTCCATGTTGAAGACAAGCACCATCATGTTGACATGCATGTCGATGGCATTCTCTGGTGCCACATTGTCCAACACCTCTACCCCTTACACCTCTGGTCTCCTGCAGTGGCACTGTTACTTGTCCAGCCTTAAGGTGTACATCGTAAATACAACCCTGAAAGCCGGAATGTAATGGCAAGTCGTGGGGTAGTGTATTGAAATTGGCCATTTCATGACCACCCAAATATAAGATAGGCATTACATCCATACGACTGACACTGCCAGGCGAACGACCGGTTATATTAAATTTACCATCAACCGAAAGCCATGCCTGGCGACCAATGCGACCCACTTTAATTTCATATGGCACACGGGGAGCATCCAAACGAAAATCAATTGGTTTCTGTGTGAATATTCTACGAGGTCCGGCACCCAAATTCCAAGTCAACATAATGTAGCCCTGTATAAAACTTATGGCCAAGTGATCGCTCTTCTCGTCATGATAGCCTGGTTGGCCTAAGAAGGCCAACAAAGCTATTTGTGACATGGTTTGGGGTAGAATCTTAAAACTCAGTTCCATGGAGTATTCCAAAGGTATGGGCACGGTGTAGGCCACAAAGGAGGATAAACCACTAACGCTGCCCGAAAATGATGGCAAAGCCACTTCCAAGTCTGAAAAATTTGCAGATGCATCAAGGAATATAGATAAAGGAGGAAGGAATGCTTTTGTTTTAGACAGAGACAGTGAGAGAAATTGTTGGGAATAGTTTAAGGATTTTTTTTTATTTTAGTTTTTTGGGAATCAATAGAAATAAATAAAAAACGTATATTAGTTTAAAAGTCACAGCACAAAACAGTGATGACCATTTGCTAAAACTAATAAATATAAATAATAAAACTTACCAATAAATTAAAAATAAAAATAATTAAATAAACTCTAAAAAATCTCAATTCAAAGTTATGAAAATGAGGATTAAAATTATAGTTTTTTCTCTCTATTAGTTTTCCAATTGAATGGGGATGGGTTTTTTTAAATCTCTGCTTCTTTTTGCTTTTAACTTACTGTGTTCACAATAGTGACCATGCTTGCCTAATGGACAAAGACATAAATACCCACTGCCCG
Organism: Paykullia maculata; assembly: GCA_003055125.1. NCBI lineage: Eukaryota > Metazoa > Arthropoda > Insecta > Diptera > Rhinophoridae > Paykullia > Paykullia maculata. Next base: position 14,268 of record NDXZ01012165.1, read on the forward strand.
GAAATTGTACACATGTTCCTCCATATTGACAGGGATTATCTTCACACACCGATATCTCACAAGTTGGTCCCATATAACCTGTGGGGCATTTACACTTCCATTTTTCGAGTTTGTCGCCATTCTCATCGACCTTATTGGTTTCGATCTTAATGCAGGCTGCTCCATTGCGACACGGACTGGAAAGACAAGCCAATGAACCGCATTCGGTTATGCCGAAACCATCCAAGGCTTCACTGCAAGTAAAAAGAAATTTTTAAAATTAAATAAAAATATCTAATGCAAAATTTTTGTGTAAAAATAAACTTAAAGATCCATTTTAAAAGTCGGCCTTTAAAGAACATAGTAATTAAAAATTAGCTTCAGATAAAGTGGGCAGAACTTTCTTGTAAATTAAAATTAGTCGTTACGAAAATATGGCAGTACTAGAGCAAAAATTTATGACTTTTAAAAAACTCAATTAGTTCTTTTAAATACGTTGTGGTGAAAACATAATTCTACTTATTACCTTGAAACAAACATGATAGTTTAATAGAGCTTTGTTAACTACCCACAACTCTGACAAGTCAATAGATCTTTGTCAGCTTAACAGGTTTATGTCTAGGCTTATAAAGTTGGAATTTATCTCTATAAACATAAAGACTGATAAAATAATAATCTGATGGCTGTACATTGTACAAACAAGGTGACCAGTAAATTAAATGTTTCCTTCAAGAAACTGCATGTGGTAAATGCAATGTTGCGCCGTTCTGCTAAGACTACATGTCTGGTACAAAAGAGCTAGCAATCATGTCTCTGTTCCACTCAATTTTGACTGTGACGTTCTAACCGTAACCATTTTTCAAGATATATGGACCAATGATTTTTCCGGGCCATAAATTGCAACAAGCGGTAACTTTGTGGATTATCATTGCCCTAAATGCGAAAATTATTTTTATTCTAATAGTTTATTATTGAAAACAGATTTAACATTAATCCCTTTTGGTACGGACTGCGAATTAACATTTAGAGTAAACTTAATGCGAAAACGATCCAAAGTCTTTTAAATTAAACAATTAATATGAGTTTTTCGAAATAAATTTGAACAATTTGCAAATGTTGCTCCTACGTAAGTCTAGTCATAACAAATTGCCAAACCAAACTAACCTGAAAATAACTGAGAAAACAGTGTTGCCAATTTAAACTTTCTGTGTTTCAAAAAAAAAACCTTTTAGAATTGATATCAAATTAAAATAAAATTAAACAAAAATTACTATAGCCCTTAACTCAAACTGATGTTAAAACAAGTAAAAGCGTGCCAAATCTTATATACCTTTCACCAAGTGTATGTATGTATGTTTGTATGTGCTAACATGTCCAAAAGGAAGTTAAAGTGTTAGAAAAATTATTTTTTGTTCATGTAGGCTTTTCGCTTATATTTTTGTAAGTTCTAGGCCAATTAGTCCAATTTTTATCAAAAATGTCATTTATTCCAAAGCTGCAAAACAACCATTGTTTTTGTGTAAAAAAAAGAAAAAAAAGTGGTCGTCTTTTTTTGCTTATATCTTAGTTATTAATAATGGATATTGCTATATCCAAGGTAGTTTTCAATACCGACATACAACTCTGGGTGACCTGTGTGAGCTACGAAAGCTTGATTCTTAATCGACTTTCCAATCTATAAGGATCCAGAATAAATATACTTTGTGAGGTCGTAAACGAATATTGTAGAAATTACAAACGGAATGACCAAACTTTATATACCCTTGCCACATGTGTAAAGGTTATAATAAACTTTAATTATTGTACAAAATTTAAAATTCATTTGCCTAAAAAATTTGTTTAAAATTCTATTCAAAGCATCTATTATTTTTAAATGTTGGTTTAACTACCAAAAAATCCAATTAGATTCTTACAAGAAATGTTTTTCGATTTTCTGTTTTGTATTAAAAAAAGAAAAATAGAAAATGTCAAGGCAAAGCAAACAACAAATTGTAATAAAATAAAACTATCCCTCATCCATTAATGCACAATTTGTATAAATTTGAATGAAAACAATTGAATCTTTTATTTTGTTTATAAATCTATAGGACAAAATATCAACAAAAATTTCTACAAATAACAAATCTCATATATTTGTAACGACTATCAACCTACATGTGGCATTGAAAATCATATTGTTGAATTTATATTGTATCGATGAGTTACAAATACAACCTTAAAAAAAGAAAACCTAGAAAAAGGAAATGTATTGAAAAAAATGAACATTCAAATGACATTTTTATGGTAAAATAATAGAAAAAAAGTTGTAATTTTCTGAATACGAATGTTTTACGATGACTGACATAGAATGTTAGTTTGGGAATTGTCGATTTGTTTGTAATTAAGAAAAATGTTTTTTTTTTACATAAATATTTAGGTTTTCAATTTTGTGTTTTTTTTAAAGACTAAAAAGCTTTCAAGGGGAATTTAAATGGAGTTTTAAAATAAATTTTTTTTATTTATTTATATTTTTCTTTATAATAAATATATTTTTTACTTATTTTTTTTCAGATAAAACGGGGTGATTAGAGGTAAGTATTTGTTAAACCTTAGAGACTTAATTTATCAACACTTCTTGGATACTTAACTATAGAATAATCTTTTTTATAACTAGAAATATTAGTTCCACAATCCACAACAAATATTAGTTGTAATGTTGTATTTTTAATTAACTTGTTATTGGTAACATTCTTTGGAAGATGCTGTAATATTATAACATTTACTTCATATGTTGTACTTAAGATCACTATTGTGAATTGTTTAGATACGACCGATACAGAGATATTTGACTGTTTACAACTAAATAGTTTTACAGTTAAATCTAATGCACCATAAGCTATACACAACGGGGAGTTGTAAATCAAACATTTCATTGCTTGTTTAATGTAATTTCTTTCCCAACAATTTTAAAGCCCATTAAAAATTTTATAACTATTTAACTTTATATTTATGTGTATATTGTATATTTCAACCCAGTTTTGCTTGGAGCAAGAAAAAAAATTAAACCAAACCCTTCTATAAAAAAACGAATACCTGTCAGTGCATCTTTAGTTAAGAAAAATTCACTGCAAATGATTAAAACAACCCCATTTAAAATTGAAGGGTACCAAAGTCATTTATCTTTTAAGCAACTCCAGTATTCTTTTTATGTTTTTAACTTGGCTTTTTGTGCTGTATAAGTTAGTTAACGAGCACAAAAAAGAATCAGGTCAGAATGTTTGAAAGGAAAATGTAAAAAATTAAAAAATAAAACAGATGTATAAGCTTCAAACAAAATTAGGAACATTTCATTAAAATAAAGGACAAAGGGGGAAAAATAATCCATGCCAAAATATCACTAACACATACTCATGGATAAAAAAACCCGCATATACATACATATGTGTGTGTGTATGAATGTTCATACATGTATGCATGATGATGCACTTTGTTGGTCAAGCCAACCTTGTTTGTGGCTGTTGGCTTGTAGAACGGTCAGGTTATGGATGTTGTAAATCTAGTGGCTATTTTTGTTGTTGGTAAGGCAACATAAACATAGAAATATGTCAGCCTTGCACAATTTCTCTAAATATCTATGCTTTTTCCCGGTCTTTTTTTTGTGGATTTCATTAAAAATTTAGCTTAAAAAAGGACATTAAGTCACTTTTTAAGAGCTATATTTAGCCATTTACTTTTTTTTGTGAGTTATGGTGGTAAAAAGGAATTAATTTTTTTCGTGCCGAATAAAAGAAAAAAATTGGCAGAAAAGAAACGACAGTTTGTTCGCACAAGGTTGCAGGAATGAATGAATGAAGTAAAACAACTGACTGACACAAATGCCAGTTTAAAGGGATCCTATAAATTTATGTAAACACACACACACATATACATAAATCAAGTAAATACAGTTTTTATTACTTTTAATTTAATTAAGTTTAATATTTCGTTTTAGACCGTTTTCGAATAAAAACATTTTTTTCTAAAACTTTTTTTTGCAACACTTTTTTATTTAGAGGGCTTTTTTGTTATAAATTCTCTAAGAAATTGTTTATTTACAAAAATTCAGTTTTTACTTTCCGAAATTTTTTTTGTTAATATTGATAGACATAACTTCTCAGCAAAAACTTGCATTGCTTTGTAATGGATTAAAATGATAAAAATACTGTAGTTGCACTACTTACCTTTTGGTATTTTAACTCATTACTTTGACACGGCGATGTCATTAGAGGCAAGTAATTACCCCGCTCCCTTACAAATAGGGTCTTAAATAAGTCATTATCACCCTCGCTAACAAATAGCAGTTTTGTAAAGTAATTTCTTTAATGTCATTTAATAAAGCAGCCCTTTTGATTATAAGTCAGAAATTATATGAGTCAATACTTTTTAAATATTATATAACCATTTGTTTTTAATAAGTATCCAAATGATTGTACTGGGCTACAGAACTCATTATAAATAATTTATTATATTCGGCTTCCTAAGAACGAAACTGAAGTTTGTTGCTTCTATACGTTACGTTTTACAGAAAAACTTAGAAAAAACCTTTAGAGTCGGTTTAAAAATCGTCATAAAGTTCATAAACATCCGTTGAAAATATATCTACTTATACTTAAAGTATGTTAACCCAAATGAGAACTATAACAACGCCAAAGCATTTATTTCTTTTAAGATATCTCACTACTTAGTTATTATATTTCACAATATAATCTTGTTATTAGAAAACTACTTCTTAGTAATGCAGACGGTATGTTATACTCATTGAAAAGTATGTTATTGAATCAAAGCAATTCTTTACCCTGTTTTTGCTGGGCTTGAATGCATTTTATAGTCAGAAAATAATTATAAGTTTTCTTTCTATTCAAAGAAAGTTTGTGAAAAATTTTGATAAAATCAAAAAAATTTTATTTAAAGAACTTTTTTAATAACTTTTATATACAAGAAAATGTTTTCTATGTTTTGTATTTAAACATTTTTTTTATATAAAAGTTTTAATGAAAAAATTGTAAAAACCGATACAAATTTTTCAAACACAATTGTAACAAGAATAAATTTCTTAAAAGTTTTAGTATTTTTAGTAAATCTGTTCCCCTATTCACGTTTATAAAGTCGGCGAGAATTTGTTTTAAGCAAAATCGTTTAAAATTAATTGGTCTATTACAAAAGGTTAAAGCATTTGACACATCTTTTTTAACACCACTTACAAAAATGGAAATTTTTAAGATTTTAAAATTTAAAAGATTGGCGTAGCTATTAAAATCAATATATATTAAAAAAAACTTCACGCAATATTGCCAAATATCCAAAATTATTAACAAACTTTGTTAAAATTTAATTACATGACAGAATTGAGGTAGTCCATTGTAGTTGCAGCCAAATTCAAAAGTTTTTTTAGCAAATCATCAAATCAGTTTATATGAACACATTTTTTTGATTTTCAATCATGGCTTAATATTTTCACGTTTCTTAACACTGAAGCCAGATGTTAAACAAGCAAAGTTTTTGCCGTCGTTATACATTTCTTTAAGAAAATTTGCATTAAAGTGCTAATCATTTTCCATGGTTAATTTGATTTTCACTTTTAACCACATACCAGAATAACGATACTTTGATTTATTTTTTATGTTGTCAAGAAATGTCGTTATGCCGTGAAATACAAAAAAAAAAAAGAAAAAAAACAATAAAATTATAATGTATTGAATTTAAGTTTAAAAATTTAATAAAAATAACCTCCGAACTCTCAAAGGTACAAAACGTTTACAGAAAAGTATTACAATAAAAATTTAAATAAAAAAAAAAAAAATTGAAAAGAAAAACAATTAAATAAGACTTAAAAATATCCCTGGGAAAGTTGAAAATTTTAACGAAACGTCGGTTAAAATAATTAATAAATAAACTTCTATTTAATCGAAAAATCTTAAAAGGCAATTTGAAGAATCAAGAAAGAAAAGAATATTGATAAAGGTAAAAATAGGAATTTGGAAATACATGCATACATATGTATATAGACAAAAAAGTCAGTTGGCAAATAAATGTACCAGCCTTAAATAAAAAATAAAAAAAAGGATCAAAGATAATTGTGAAAAGTTCACGCTTTTTTTGCTAGGCACTCAACAATATTTTTTGCGGTTCATTATGCAACAAAACGCAACGGGGTTAAACTATCCCGAAAAGGGTTAAGTTGGCATCACTGGTCAATACACAATTTCAAAAACTTATCAAATGAAATTGTACAGCTTCACAATATCTTTTAATACAAACTACCAATAAAATAAATACAATCTGAAAAGAAATACAACAATATAATCAATACAACATTACAGTTAAACCTAAATCAGCGCGCTAAGCATTGTCTATCTGTTAAAAATTCTCATGTCCATACAAATTATTTAAAGCAAACCGAAATAGCGCGGCCTCAGCGCTTTACAATTGGCAAATCCGACATAAACAGCGCGTTAGGAAGTGAAGTTGGATGCGAATGGTTTTGTTTTTGTTGGAAAGTAATGCCATTTTAGCTACTTTTACGTCAAGTCTAGCGACTTACTCACTATTTTATATCTTTTTAGTTATGTTTTGTTTAAAAGTTAATTAAGACTTAACTTTAGCGCTTCTATTTAGGTAGGTCACTTCAGCGTCAACACTAGACGCTATTTAACGCAACGCTCAACGCTCTAATTTAGGTTGTTCTGTTACAAGGAGGTTGCAATCAGCTCTGCATTCTTTTTTTAATACATAAGTATATATAAGGTTTTTGCCTCTCACCGTTGCTAGTAAAATCAGTAGCTTTGTAAAAATTGTTAAAAAGACTGCTTCTTACTTAAATAGGCAAAGAGTAGTTTATAATCGTTTTTTTTCAATATTTTTTTACATTTCCGTTTTTATTTCATCATTTACAAATTTGATTTTTAAATGTTGTTTTATATTTTCAGAAATTTGTTCTCTTGTTGTTGCATAAATACTTTTTAAATAACTTGGGTTTTTTACTGCAGTTGAATTAAAATAGTACTTCTTTTGTTTTTACAAAACAATTGTATTATTTATTTGTTTGTTGTTTTGGTTTATTTCTGTTAATTTGCTCACTGCTGAAGTGGCATGCAGCAAAAAAGTTTTTTTCTTTTTTTAAGTACTTTTGTGGATTTATTATTTTTTTTTTGAAGAGCCTATCATTATTTCAATTGCATTAATTAAGCAATAAAACAATTCGTTTGTTTTTGGTTTTGTTATGTTTTTTTTTCGCTAACTTATATTGACTTTTGTTGTAAATGTTTTATTTCACAAAAAAACTACATAAAACACAGTAAATTAAAAATGGCAATTACTTTAATGTTGAAGTCAAGGATCTATTTTTTTAAATAATTATTGAAGGCAAAATTTAATGTAAATTAAAAAGATTATTAACTAAAAAAAAATATGTATATTAAAACTATTTTAAACTTACCCAAATATTTCCCTGGATTCCTCGTTAATTCTCAGAGAATGTAAACAACCCGTAAAGCCGGTTCCACTTTGTGAGGGTGGCAATTCAATAATTAAACCAATCGGTGCCTGAGGAGCACCACCCAAATGTAACCAAGTGTTGAGGATGGTATCGGGCGTGTGTAGACGTGGTGGCAGCAATTTCAACCAGGTTGGCTGGTCACCCGACATGGCCAATGTGTCATTAACCAAAAGAGAGGCATTACAATGGGTGTAATTGCGGCTAAAGTCCAATCTGAAATTACAAAAGTGAGAAAAAACGGCAAAAATTAAATTACATTTTCATTAGGATTAAATTTAACATGTCTGTAAGTGTTTATATTAGGGATTAGTATCTATAGCAGAGGCTCCCTAACTTTTATGCAACATAAGGTTTTTAAAAAGTTTGATAAAAAAATTTCTGTAAACATTTTTTTCTTGAACACTTTTGTTTAATTCTTATACGGAGGCTTTGATTTTTTTCTAAGAAAGAAGTTCTAGGAAAGTTTCTTATAAAAGCAAAATGGTAAAAAAATTTTCATTTAGGAAAAGATCATTTTTGAAAAACGAAAATTTGTAGAAAATAAATTGTATCAACATTTTTTTGTAAGTAAAATTATTGGATAAAAATCTTCTAAACAATTTCTCAAAAAAAAATTATGAATAATTTTCTATAGAAAATTTTTTTCTATAAAACAAAACTGAATTAAAAAATGTTTCTAAATAGAAAAAATCATAATAAAATATAACATTTTTAACCAATTTTCTATAAATTGATTACATGCAAATTTTTTTTTGAAATTAAATATTTCTTAAAAATTTTCTATAAACAGAAATTACAATTTTTTGTCACACAAATTATATAAAGGGCCCTAAAGTATGCTATGTTTATAAAT
>NDXZ01012174.1:0-15867 GCA_003055125.1 Paykullia maculata
GTTATAGTTTCCCAAATATGTCATTGAATGCAGCATCAACTGTTGTCTTCCAATATTTTCTAAGCAAGTCTATGCAGATTTATAATTAATTTATTTATTTATTCACATAAAGGTTGGTTAAAAGGTTAAACTTGTACAGTTAACAGGATATGCAACATAAACTAACCACTTTGTATGCAGTTGCAAACCAATCTTAAAAAAAAAGAACTGTAACGGTTTTTAAAAGTTTGCCAAGATATATCAATCGTCCTTTAATAAACGTTAAAATCAAAAACCAAAAAAAAACTGGTAATAAGTGCTCTAATAATGGAATATGTTTTTAATTTACTTGCTATTTATTAAAATAATCTTATTAGAGAAACACTGTTATTTGACTCCTTGTAAAGGTTTGCTACAACCTGCAGCATCTGGTGCTTTGTTATAATGAGAGGGCGTAAGAGAGAACGAGGGATTACAATTCTCTGTTGTTCGTGTATGAGGGTATTTGCCAAAGAATTGTTTCATTAATTGGTTGCTTTTAGTTTTATTTTCTATATAATTTTTTGTTGTTGTTACTGCTTTCATTTTGAAATATTTATACTTTGTGGTTTTCATGAGTTACCTTTTTTTCTCTATGCCTTACATTTTAGCTCCAAATTGCTGTTTCAATATTGTGGTTTGACCTAAATTATGTATTTTTTTTCTTTTTGTTTTTTGTACTTTGCCACGTTGTCGAGTTGATTATGATTAATTTACTTATTTACACCTTTTGCTTTAACAATCAACCTAAATATATATACGTCTTAAGAAATTTTGCAAAGAGGGCTTAATGAGAAAAACCTCGACGGTCACAGTGTTTAGCAAAGATGTCAACAGGGATATGGGATGCTTAGGAAAAATTAATTTATTGATTTTACCTTTTGTGATAGATTCTTAAGTTGAAACACACTTTAAGTTGTATGTAGAAAGACTTAAAGAATTTATGAATTTAATTTTTGGGTGATTGCCACAGACAAATAGTTTTTTGTTTTGTTTTGGGTTTAATGTATTCAGTGTAGGTTGCATTTTATTTCTTTGGTTAGCTGCTCATAAAATACAATTTTAGCAGTCAGTGTGTGTTTTCGCATTTTGTATTCATAAAATCTCTAGGGTCAACATATGGCAGCCAGGATATCATTTCTTTTACCCATCCCTTGCAACTTAAGCCACAACTGAGCTATTTGGCTAGTTTTTTTTGTGGTTTTTTTCTTATTCCCTGTTTGTTCATTCAATAGGTTTTCTGTGCATCATGGTCAAGTAATAAAATGTTAAATTTTATATGATTTACCACTATAATGGCTGGAAAATGCAATACACTCCTAGTAAGTAGTTGGTGTTTTTTTAACCATATTTTGTGCGTTTTTTTTGCTTTTTCCATTATCATAAAGAAGCCATGGGAGGAAATCGTTTTTATTGCAAGATGTTTTACAAATAGTAAATTACGAAAAGTAACTATGATTTTTTGGGAAGTTAAGATATGTTATGAATATTTAATGGCCGCTTAAATGATAGATTAAGTTAAAGTTTATATACATTTAAAGAAAACTATCTATTTCGGCTTAATTCTCTTATGTCTCTTTAATTTAACTTTTTTACGACTTTTCTGACCTTTCCTTAAAAAAATCACTTAATTTTAATGATGTATAATGTTTTGTGTATCCCATAAAAAAAATTTCATCCTTCAATTAAAATCTCTGCTGTATTACTTTGCTGAATATGCAGCCTCATTTCTAAGAAGAATCAATATTGAAATTTAGCAAAACCTTTTCTTTCTGATGCTGATGTTGTTGTTAATCCTCAACAACAAGGGGCAACCAACCATCAAAAACTGCAAAAAAACAAAACAAAATTACACTCCCCAGTGACATCTCGTATTTTTTCGGACAATTCATTTTCGTATTAATAATTTGTTATTTGAAAGTAAATAATAGAAGATGGTAGAAGAGTACTAAATTCAATACAGTACATTTACCCTTTTTAGTGACTTGACTAAAAGGGTCATTCATAGTTGTACTTGACTGTGTGTAATGTACATATGTATACATAGTGGTAGTGTAAGTGTCTAAACCAGTGTTTCTAAAGTGGCAAATTTTGGATAGATTTGGCAATTGAACAAACTTAAATAGTTTCATTAGGTTAAGCCCAAAAACAAATTTAATTTGCAAAATATCTAGTAAAAGTAATAAATATAAATTGGCCACAGTAAAGCTAATCTAAGGAAACTACTAATTTTTGTTTATGTTATCCTAAAATGAATCTATTACAATCTTAATAGTTAATCTTTACCTCAATTTGATAATGAGAAATAAATAATTGCAAATACAGGATTGAAAAATTACAAAAAAAATTTTAAGAAATTCTCAAACATTTTTGAATTTTCAAAACAATAATCTATTTAAAACAAGTGAGAGCGCTATATTCGGCTATGCCGAATATTAAATACCCTTCACTACGTGTATCTTTGTATGTATATTAGTATATTCTTAAAAGTTCCCCAAAAGACATGTCTTACACACAAATATAATAATATGTTTGAGTAAAAAAAAAAAATATTAAAAAAAACGAAGCAGTCGTTTTTTTTACCTATATCTCAGCCGCTTATTGATGGATCTTGCCAGTTTTCAATACAAATTTTTTCGAAAGCATTTTAAAAAGTTTGATACTACATACAGCCCTATGTGACCTATGGGAGCTACGTAAACTTGATTTCAACATACACACGGACAGATGGACAGACGGACATGGCTAAATCGACTTCCCTACCTATAAGGATCCCGAATATATATACTTTATAGGGTCACAAATGAATATTGAAGAAATTACATATGGAATGACAAACCTATATATATATCCTTACCACATGTGTGTGTGTGTGAAGGGTATAAAAATAATAAAATTAATGTCTTCCCATCAAAATTGGACTTATTTTGTCTCTTTAAGTTTATAAAAAATCATCAGTAAATTAAAAAAAAATGAAGAAGTTAGCTTTAAAATCCCCTTTTAATCATTCCATTAAGAGTGATACAACGATAAAATTAAGAAAACAATTTTTTATGGAAAAACTCTATTTAAAATAAGGATTTGTGGATCAGTGCTGAGTGCTACGTTATCCAGTAAAAAAAATAAATTTAATTTTCTTATATCCTTTTTTGTATTTTGTGCAAATAACTTTTGCTATGAGGTATTACTGATAAAGATACAACCTTAAATTTTTCTTCTGTGGCTTGTTTTTAAAACTGTGTTTTAGATTTGTCTCATTCACTGGTTTTGATAAAATATTTCGTATTTTATCGTGCAAAGCTGAACATCGAATAGCTCTGTTTAGGCGCTTTTCTATGCGTATACGTGATTAAAGACGGAAAAAGGTCCTTCATGGTATCACTAAGTGAAAAAATATTTTCTTCGCATCTAAAACATCACATAAGTGTTAAGAAATGATATACAGTCGAATCACGATAACTTGAAACTCGTTAATTTGAATCTCGCGATAATTTGAACTGTTTTCCTGGTCCCTGAAAAACCTTCAATAAATTGAACAAAATCTATGTAATTTTATCCCCTCGTTAATTTGAAATTATTTGAATGGCATATAATTTGATTTTTTTGGCTCTACGCTCTCCAATTTGAATTTATAAATATACTGTGTTTTATGCAAAATAGTACATGCATATAAAAAAATAAAATAATTATTTATTTTATCTCTATATAAGTGACATCTTGCCCGCCATCGTTCTATAATTTAAAGTTAGGTGTTTCTACACTCCATAATTTGAAACTCTTGTTAATTTAAATTTTTTTCTATGTCCCTCTTAATAATTTGAAGTCTCGTTTATATGAAAATCCCAATTATTTGAACTTTTTTTCTGGTCCCTTGAAATTCAAATCATCGAAATTCGACTGTATTTAATATACTATTAAATATGTACATTGACTATCTCTTTGCTTTTCGTGAGCACGACATAGAACTACACATCTTAGTTAGTGTATCAACGCCGCCTTTTTTTTATTATAAAACTCAACTAAGTTCAGCTTAACACTTAATGTGTTGACTCAGTACCCTTTGTACACTTATCTTATTGGTTACAACCATGTATGAAGGCACACGAGCAGAAAAATAAAATCTGGGCCAAGGTTGGCAGAACTTTTCTTAAAGTGGCTAAAATATAGGCAAGACGTGAGACACTCCTCCATTATAGTATTGTGCTCTCACGAGAATGTTACCTCAAGAGTTTTTAAGCTTGAGGTTAAGTATTTAAACATACAGACCCCTAATCATAGTCATAAACAAAGTATAATTTAAGAGTTTAAAAGTATACTGCTATAAATATACTTTTAACGCAAAAATCGACTTTAAACTTAAAAAAAGCTGAAGCTATTTTTAACTTACCTAAAAACACAAAACCAACAGTCATTCGCAAAAGACAGCAGCCCACATGGCTTCCCTAATTTTTTTTATGTAAAATTAACTTAAAAAGGACAATAAGTCCTTTAACTGTGGTTTTTAATTTTTGTTTCTTCCAAGTAAGTAAACATTTTTTTAAATTTTTTGGAATTTCTGTTTTTTCTTTTCATCAACATTTGTCAACAATATAAAAAATCAGCTGAACAGAGTTTCCACTTGCTCATATTTTGTTACAATTTTTATGAAAACATTTTACGATTTGATGACACACCCATTAAAAGCTGGTTTCATTTAAAACATACTTTATTTTTGACTATAACGTTTTTAATTTAAAGTTGTTTTTAAAAAGAACCGACTTTAGTTCATAACTATGTCAAAACGGAGTCATGATACTCTACTTGACAGTTTGCGAGTTTGGCAAACTACCACGTAAACGTAAACCATGAATATGGGCCATAATTTTTTATAGCATCTAATTGTTTGGGCACAGTTTACCTAATTGTAATTGATCAGTACTTTAGGAGTTGTATATTAAAATACAAAAAAAAAATTCTTGGTATTAATAACAGTTTTCAAGAAATCATATGACGATACAATATAATTTTTCTCGTAATATGTATCTGCATTTTGTTAAAATACTTGGACATAGAGCAAACACTTGTAAGACTTAAAAAACCTAGCGGGAATTGCAAGGGTATGCTATTCAACACTTTAAACGCAGGTTGTTTGTTTTTCGTAAAAATTACGCCCCAGCTCTGGAAAGTTTTTAGTACCCAAAAAAATTATTATTATTGAGTAGCTACAAATAACTATACCTAAAACATCGCCGATGTTGCCCAGCTTAGTGCCCCGCAAAGTCATCGTGTGCTAACACAATGTGTCTCAATAGACAAAAAGTTCTATAAACTCTGCTATAAGCTGCAGTTTATTTAATGCTAATTGTACTTAAGTGCTTAAAGATCACTTTATAATTTAGACATTTATTAACAACTTCTTTAGTAATGGAAATGTTAATGTTTACGAATAATGTTACGTTGTTAAGTAACGTCATTATCATGCTTTCGCTGACTAGCAAATGATTTGTTCCTAACTTTTAATATTATATTTCAAACAATTTTTTGCTGGGTTATCTACAGATTTATTATTAAAGTAAAATGAATTAAAACACATACAATTAATACAACATCCTCTAGAATTATGAAAAGAGGTTTACTATATACTACACACATATATATTTCATGTAGTACATATGTACATACATACATACATACATATTCTTGCTGGTTGTAGTTCCAAAAATAATAATATTTTTATTTTGTCGTTTTGCCCTGCAAATACCAACAATGGCTCTGACTTATATAGATACATTTTAAAATATTCCCTTTAGTTAAGTTGAATGTATGTATGTGGTTGTTGTTGCCAAATCCAATTTACCCACTAAGTCGGCATTTTTGGGGGTTTATTGATTTTCAATTTGCTTCGTACAGAAGCAAAACCAAAAACAAAACAAAAAAAAAAACAAATATGTTTTAGTTTGTGTTAGGGTAGTGGTAATATTTTCTGAATGAAATGACAAGTTTTCTACTACAAGAGTGTATGTAGTTGATTGTAAATGATGTTGTTGCTGCCGTTGCTGCTTGATTGTTGACTGCAATATAAAGTCAAAAGTTATGCTGGCTGGTATGCCAATGGGAATTCCATACAACGACCTCGTGGTAGTCGTCATCGTCATCATCACCATCGTCGTCGACCACATCAACTAAATAGACAGAACATTGTCAGGCAGCAATAAAGGATCGTGGCTATTGTTAACAAAACAAGTAAGAAGCTTACACATATATTTTTAGAACAGTTGCTTTAATGTCATTTATTCCTGCAGTCATGGCTTAACTTAAATGTCGGCCAGCCATCCAGCCTACTACCAGGACCGTCATTTGTTCGTTCATTCACTTGTTCGCCCAAACCAGCTTCCAACCATCGAAGTTTATTTTTAATATTAAATGCGCAAAAACAATGTTTAGCCTTCCTTTCTCAACGTAATTTATGTCCACTTTAATTGTTCACAAGAATTTTTTGAGCATGATATTAAAATTTAATAATCATTGTGATTTGTCTTTTAATGTCTGGTGGTGATAAAGTCTAGCATTTTGCTAAGAGGATGGGAATTGAAAAGGAACTTGAATGCATGGAAAGCTGTATAAAAACCAAAGTTTTTTGTTTAAATGAAAGCGAAAATAATGTCTCTGTATTAAAATGAAAATGTTCAAAAGATTTTCTGTTTACAGAAACTATTTAAGAAATTATTGGTTTTTAAAATATTTGCATTAAATTCTTTATTTTAAAAAGCATTTGTCATTAATGTTTTCTTTAAGGAAGAAACACCGATAAGTTTGCTATTCATAGTGAAACTGTTTAGTTCTTAATATGTAACAGAGACTTAATTTCTTCGCTTAAGAGAAAAACTTACCCTAAAGGTATAATAACATACAAGTAATGAAATTAAACGTTGTGTTGCCTTACAATTCTCATTTAGTTTAATTAATATCTGCTCCAGGTTTAACTGTTTAACTCCTTTTTAAATACCTGCATTAAATAACTTAAAGTCACCACATTTTTGCCTTATTGATTTACATTTATTAAAAATTCTAATATAAAATGCATGAAACACTTCTTTTTCAACGTCTGGCTTAAAACTTTTCCTTTCATTTTTTTCTATCCACTAATATACATACATACAAATGTATGAGTTTGATAATTGCTACATGTGATTATTGTAAGGGGACGACAATGTCCCAGACATAATGTTGTAATACCATAGATATTAAAACATGAAAAAAATGTGAAAAAAATCTGCATAAAATTATGATGCAGCGAAAATTTTAATGTTTAATATTTAATACTACATGTTTTACCCTTTTTCCTCTGTGTCTTTTAATAATGTTGGTAAAACGGCTTTCAATGTCATGTATGTTTTTGGCATAAATGTAGACGTACAAATAAACTACAATGATGGGGAGACTAGAAAAAATTAATAGAGTTTTATATAAACATTTTTGTTTGCTTTTTTCGATAGACATTTCATTTTACTTAATATTTATGGGAAGCAAAATATTCAAAGGGTTGCTGAAACAGGGTATGTGTACATATACATATGTGTTTAGATGACATTTAGGAATTTTTGTTGGTTAGATTTTTGTGGGCTTTTTGTGTTTTTAAGCCATGTCATTGATAGTGGGCTTTTGGGATATCGCTGAGAAGGGGAAGAAAATCTGTTTTTTTAAATACAATAGCAATGACTTTTTAATAAAGTGTTCGAACTTCTAGAAAAGTGAGCAAAAATGTCAGACAGAAAAAACATAACAAAACTACATTGAAAATTATTGTAAGTTAAAAAAATGTTCACAATAATTTTATGTTTCTTATGACAAATTATAACATTTCAAATTAAAAGCAAAAAAAGCTAATGGCATAGTTTTTTTTTAATCTGTAAAAACTGGCAAAACAAAAAAAACTTAGGCGGTGGTAGACCGGGCTAATGGATCCGATCGTTTATTATTTATTTGCATTTTTTTTATATTCCTCGTTATTACTTAAACAAAAATAAAAAAACTCGCCGGTTTCTTATAAACCCCTAACAACACCATCATTATTATCAAATGACTCCTAAGACTCCTAACGACTGAACTAGCATGTTCGATTATAATTTCAGCGTTTTCTTAACACCATTATCAAGTTTTTTTTTTTTATATCTCAGCGATATTAAAGTCATTCTCAGCATAATTTTTTAAGTTCTCAACAAAGTCATTGTCGTCTAGTTTAAATGTGAAACAATAATTGTAATGATAATTCATGAAAATTGTTGAAGATTTGTTTATTATTTGTATGAATTGAACCATTTATATGGGCATGTGGAAAAAAAAGCAGAGTTTCAAAAGGATTTAAACTAGTTTAGCTCAAGTATCATTTTAGATCATTTTTTTTAAAGGATGCATATGTATATATTAATCTTAAATATAGTTTATACTTATTTTCTTATCGGTTCTACTAAAATGTTGGTCTATTTCTAGATAAATTCTTTACTGGTGGAGGTGAATATGCTTTTTAAGACTAGACTCTTTCTTTGGCATCCCAATGTGAAATACCGGAAAGAAACTAATTCGAGGCTTAAAACAGTGTTGTGACGTCTTTAGTAAGAAAATGTCATGCAGGAATAAATTTAATTAGTGTGGGTGGTTAGGTAAGTGGTACAATATGGTGCGAAGAATTAAGATATAATTTTGGATGAACTTGGTGACCATGGAAGGGCGGAGGTTCAACATCTATTCCCTTTTCAGATGTGATAAGTTGTATATAAAGTATGTTGTTTTTTTGCTTCATTCCTGAGGCATAAATTTATTGCTGGTGGGTAATCCTTAGACCAAACAGTGCAGATTTTGCAAAGTATTTAAGGAAAGGTTCTCTGTGAGCGCTCAGCTTTTACAGCTCGCAAAATTTATTTTTGGAGGTCCTAAAATTACCACGATGGATACATATTGTTTCAAAATAAACAGGATTATTGGCTTCATCAGTCTAAATATGTAATAAATTAAGAAATTGTCATAATTGGGGTAGCCACTGTAGCTGAGTTAAAATTAAAGCGTTTTATTATTTAAAGTATTATTCTAAAAGCTTGACTCCTCTTCTTTAGGTACATCAAGTTTTAAAGAAATCTGAATATTAGTTTAAACGTTATATTTATTTCAGTTTGTTGATTATCACTACAAAATACTTTTCACACCATTGATGGTTTAATTAATCATATGAACGTTATGCATTTGCTAGCGTACATTACCTTATATGTGCAAAACCGAAGCCAAAATTTTTAAAATTCTACTATTAAAATCAAAATCACTTATATAGTTTAGGTTAACCTTAGTTCTAGTTTAGTTTAAGTCTTTCATGATTTTACTTCTCTACTTATCTGCAGTTTTTCTTCGATGAATGCGTTTATAACATTAAATCTATTTTGTAGTTGTGCTGGTCATTGCTACAAGTTACGAATTGTGCATTTTATCCGGTGATACAGCAATGAAAAAAAAACATATAAAATAGACAGAAATACTTTATGTTGCAAGTGGCATCATCATAAAGTGCAAGAGCTTGAGAAAAAGCAAAAAATAAAAATACATATTGATAATAATTGCTGAGACTTGCTGCTGTCTTCAAATTTTCTCTTTATCGTTTTTATTTTTTATATTTGCAAAATCAACAAAACATGTTGATACTAGAAAGAGTAAACATCAGCAAAAATATTATTTACTGATAAACATAGCAAAATCTACATGCAGAAATATAAGAAATATTGCAAATTATGTTACATGTTCATAATGGTGATGATGTTAATGCAAAAAAAAAAACATGTCTCATAAATTTTAAAGCTGAAAGTGTAAGAATATTTTCAATCAGCTGTGGAGTTTAAGGAAAATATAAATTGGTTCCTTTTTTCCTGCAATCCTTAACATAACAAACACTTTGTTATTGTATTATGTTTTCCTTCGAAATAAATTGACTTTTGAATTAATTTTTATGGGCTTTTGCCATTATTTATTTTATAAGTAATTTTTTATTACAGGTTCTTCCCCTCTCGCTCTATAGACCAAACGCAAAACTCATAAAAATAAAAAATTGGTTGCAATATTTTTGCAACGAAAAAAATATATAAACGTCCTTTCAAATTGACATACGCAATTTATTCCTGTTGCATGTCTTTGTGTTTGTATATTTTTCACTGAAAGTAGTCTCGTTAAGTTTTTAAATTTACACATACATCCAAATAAATTTTATGTACGTAAACACACAAACACTAATTCACTTATGTATGCAGTTCAAAGATATAAAATGTAAAAAAAAATTTTTTTTCAACATTCACCCAGGCCTACAAAGGCATTAGCACACACAGATGTACATATAAAAGAGGGAATGCAACCGAAAAGTACACTTCAAAGTGAAGTTAAGTGCGGTCTGGCTGAAGTCATTTCGATGCCCAGGACAAAAATTGCATAGAGTTTATGCACAAAACATTTACATATGTATGTACATTTATATGCTTTACAAAATAACATATAAAAATTTTACAATATTTTCAATATCCCTATGCAAAAGCACATATCGTCAGAAGAAATGCGAAAATGCTAATCAGCAATCTCTATAATTGGAAGAAAAAATTGTTGTGGCATTTATTACTTCACACGTAACAAGTGATTTTTTGTTATATAATTCAACATGAACAGAAGAGGTGTATAAAGGTTTGGGTGTTCCATTTAAAATTTCTCTATAATCGTTTGGTACCTTTTGAAGCCGTCAGATGTCGCACAGGACAGTATGTATGTATTATTAAAATATCAGAAATATTCGGTACTTTAAACCAGAATAATAATAAAAAAGATTTCTTTATTCAATCTGAAAACGAGAAGGATGATGTAGATTATATATAGATATAGATTTAAGGAAATATATACTTAGGAGACTAATAATCCTGCCTTCTTTACACTTTAAATAAGCCTTTTTTAAATTGATAATCTTATTTTAATCCAAAATGGATGCTATAAAAAAAGGGGACTTGGTTCCTCCCATATATGTAAAGGAAATACATTTTTTGACATGATCTATGAAACTAAATCTTACTTTATACGGATTACAACATGTGCGGGGCGCACCATATAAAGTATATAAGATGTATATTGTATAATACATCTGGAAAACTATAAACGCTACCGACACAAATATGGTTCGAGTCACTTTCAAAATAATTTTACAATTACCATATAAAATAATATTTTTACAATATATCTGGGTAACAGGAGCTCATATTGGCTTAAAGCTTACAAAAAAGTCACTTTGAAATACTTTTAGGCAACCCATAAACATTTAATGAGCTAGATCTGGAAAGTGGTACCGCTCATTTTTAACATTTAAAAGATATCTTTTAAATGTTAAAAATATATGTGTATTCTTCTTGGTGGAAAGTTTCTCACTTTTAGTAGTAGAATCAAATCTGGTTAGCTTTTACATATTTGCTTTAGGCATGTTAATTTAAATTATTGTTTTAATAAATAATTAAATTAAATGTGGGTAAAGAATAATATAAGACCCAGCACAGCTGAATAGAGCACTAAATTCTTACATATAAATATGTATAAGTGGTAGTGCCTTATAGACACGTAAAAAACAGTAATTAATTTTTTTTAATCAGCAATTTAGTCCATGAAGGTTTAATAAAACCATTTACTTTAACTGTTATGCCGTTTTGTGTTTCAGGTGAAGATATAATAATAAAAACTGAAAGAAGGGTCTTTAGCAACGCCCTCAATTTAATATACAGGAAAAATATATTCATTTCTACTTCCTTGTCTAACACCCAAGTATTAGAAAGAATTAAAATATTTTTCAAATACAAATTCAGTTCTAGATTAGTTCTAGTTCAGTTTTTGTGGCTTTATGTCTATTTTCAATTCTAATTCAGTTTAAGTTTAAATAAATCTTTTAAATTCTTAAATATTTTTTTAAGTGTAATTTAATGTTGTTTGCTACATTAGTGTATGTACATGTGTATATGTTTTTTTTTTGTTGCAAAATATATGTGTAAAAGGTTTATAATGGTATATTGTCGAGCTGTAATGTAATAAACAATAATGCGGATGTGCGTTTTAATTGGAAAGTTTTCACAAAAACACACATATTTAAAAACCCTCTGGCTAAATTAACGCACATTCACACCTACACCTTCAAACACTTACATACTAGCAAGTATTACACACTTTTACGCATACATTCGTAGCATTTTATCACAGAGTGTATGATGTATGGTTACAGGTTTTTAAGGATATTTCACTTGGATTTTTATTATGTGTAATAAACTTTATTTGGGTGTATGTATGTTTGGCTTATATCGTATTTTACAGGTGGCTGTTGCTGCACTTGTGTGTGTGTGTTTTTTTTTTAAATGAAATAAATTAAATATAATTACAAAAATGCATTTTGTTTTTAAAATAAAATATATTGATAAAGGAAATTTTTATTTTAAATTTTTTTTAGCAAGAGTGTGAAGCTAATGAAAGCAAAAAAATTTTAAAAGGACGTTTGGGGTAATGTATGTTGGCGGTATTTTATGGTTCTTTTTTTTTCAAGTAGCAAGTAAAGTAGCTTTTTCTTTCAGAAGGTAGTTTAAAGAACAAGTAAATATAAAGTCTTAAATTATTTGTTGTTGCTACCTTTTTATCATTTACTTATCTTAAGCTGTTATAAAACTACTTTACAACTAAACAAGAATTAAACTAAAATTAAATGGAACTGAGCTATTTTAAACTAAAGTGACCAGAGTTAATAAAGTATTAGAACTAAATCATAAAAAAAATAAAATTCTATTACAATTAAACATGAAGGGCGAACTTTTTAGCTTCCAAAAAAGAGAATATAAATTTGCTTCATTTGAATGCAGAAATTAATTGGAATTTAATTAATGAATGAATTTAGAAGAAAAAGTATATAAATTTAAAAAGACTAGGACTAATTAAAAGCTGAAGTAAAAACTAAAACCGAACTTTAATATTGCTTTTAAATATATTTTGATTAAGATTAAAACATTTTCACTTCCCATTTTTTTTATTTCTCGAATTTATTTTCACGTTTTTAATGTGTACATTTATAAATTCCACTCAGCCAAACCGTTGAGCCATAACTTACTATTGCTGGTTTATGCATTGCTCTTACTGACATCTACGTCAATATTTATGGGCAATAATTTGTAGATTGAAATGTAGAGAGTTGAGTAAAGAAGTTACATAAAAAACTCAACAAAATCTATAAAAATTACAAATAAAAAATATTATCGAGCCATACACATACATATATATTCACAATCTCAATCTAAATATATGTGCAAATAGGTTTTTTATTAAACTTTTAATGGCTCAGCTTATAAAAAAATAAAAACACAAACAGACACATATGTATATGTTTAACTGTATTATCTGCATCTTAGTAAGGAGTGCAAAAGTAAGGGGAATATGAAAAACGAAAATTTCGTTAAACACTTTAAATGCTTAATATTAACTTGTTTGATTAGACTGCTTTAGTCTGCAATTTATAAATATCTTATAAGCTTTTAAAATAGATGTAGACGTTTATTTTGTGGATTTTTTTTAGCGTCTGCATTTAGTTCTAAAGCAATAATTCTTAAAATTCCCAAATGCAATTGTAACCTTTTTTATTTCTCTTTATATATAACTTGGCCAATAACTTGCTTTTGTTCTTTACTCTAACAAAAAATTTTAAATAAAACTAAAAAAGAATAAAAACAACAAAATGATTTAAACGTCTCTTATAACCGGCCAACCTAACTTTAACAACAACGAAAACAACAACATATATTCAAATAAAATGTTGCTATAGGAATCTTAGTAGCAGAATAAACACAACAATTTAGACGTTTTAATTAAAGATGCCACATAAAATTGGGTTTAGTGGGATTTTTTTTAGGGTTAAGGGTTGTTTTAATTTAATAAAATTTTGGGTGATTACTTAATCTTAAGGCATATGTTAGGCACAACAAAAAACAAAGTTATAGGAATAACAGCAGAATAGGATATCTTTTTTATCCTCTAAAAAATCGAGAACCGTCTAAGAACGAAACAACCCAGTGGCACAAAAAACGAGTCTAGATGAATTCTTCTAAAATATGGTACAGGTCTTATCTTCTTCTTCGTTGTGGAAATGGACGATTAAACTTTCTATCATGCATTTCCACAAATTTGTGATCCGCTGAGTAAAAAACCAAGTTCGGCAGGTTGAAGCGAAAAAGCTGCATTAGTGCTTCCGTCTGATAGTTGGCCATGCAAGAAGTGGTTTTTTTATGTTATCCTTTTTGAGTTGTGAAAACTAGTAAAGTTGTTAGTCTCTTCTTAGCTAAGAATTGTTCTATATTTTGCTAATTTAGGCGCCGTAGATTTTTTTGTCAAAATTAGGTGATTTGTTTCTAGAGTTGCCACTTAAGGAAGGTTCATTCTATCTTACTTGGTACCTTATATTTTCTAATATAAAAAGCTGATGATCCTTTTAAGTCGAATCACAATTCGTTACATCACTTTTGACATTCCTTCGTGAATTAATAAAAGGAATATGTACATCGGCCTAACAGAAATTTACATAACTATTAAGACATCTCTATTTTTTTAATTTTAATGGATATAAAATCATCTTAATTTTTTTTTAATTGAAAGAAATGTTGCATCCGACATTTGTATAAACATTTTGTGTAATGAATTAGTCCTTTTTAGAACATAAAAAATTATGTTGTGTTACTTTTTGTTTGCAACGTGTTGCAATATTCTTTTAAGAGCCCCTGTGTTATCAATTTTCTAAATCCTTACATGGGAATTTAAAGTTTTATATATTTTTTAGATTATTTACGCCTACATTCCGTATAAAACGTATCCGTTTTCCTTGTTTTATAAGGCAATATTTGTGTATACAAAATTTTATTGAATTTTTATTTAAAGAGTTTAAATTATCTTTTTTTCTAATAATAAAAAAAAGCTTTAATTTGATTTGAAACGTATACCAGGATTTTTAAAATTAGGTCTGAATCTAAAATAAATTTTTTTAAGGGCATAATTTGGCCTTTGGCATCCCTAGTTTCAATCTATACAACCAAAAATTTTTTGAACATTTAAATACATTTTTAAATTGAAGCGAAATTTGACTAAAAGGAGAAAAGAATAGGATGATATAGAATTCTAATAACGACCATGACAATGGCAACTAAATTGCGAAATATACTCGTACTTCATAAATATCATACAAACTACTGAAGCCAATCCTTTAAAAGAAAAAAAAACCGTAAATTCGTGTAAAAAAGAAATATCTTCCAATTGCATGTAGTTGTGAAAAAGTAATAAATGCGACTGAGTTTTCTCTTGCTTGTAAGAACCCTGCAAACAATTTTTATATGAAAAGACATGAAGCTTAAACTTATCAAATATGATATTTTTTGTTATCAACAACAAAAAACATGGTTTTTCTTTACCATTTGACTTTAAGTTAAATAAATACAAAATATTTAGATTCATTAATTTTGCTTTTAATATTTATGTAAAATATAATAAAAATATTAATAGAACACCAGATTCTATTAAACTGCTGCTGTAATTAATTATTCAAATTTAATAGGAAATATATTTTTTTTTAATTTAAACCTTATGTCTTAACAAAATATTCATACATGTAACCCTGTCTTGAAATTTCTGTATATGTACGTATTATATATAAAAATTTTGATGCAATACACGAATTTCTTGAAAATTTCTTGTTCGTTACACAGGAAAATAAAAGTTCACATTTAAAATAACGTAATTTTACTTACTGAAAACATTGAAAAATTACTTTCCTGAAAATTTAGTTGAAATTTCAGT